>BLKM01000656.1:328596-351301 GCA_013340265.1 Coptotermes formosanus
GCAAAAGTTGCTGTTTGTTCTGAGATCCGTACAAAACACATAAACGCAATGTGGGCACCACGTAGAATTTTTTAATGTTAAACCTGATGGTACGTAAAGTTACCGCTAGGCTTTAAAAGGTTAATCCACAATTAAAGACGAAATGCCCACGTCTTCATTCTCCTGTTTTCATTTTTCCATCTTCCGCCGCATAAAAAATCCCACAGGACTCAGGTTTCCCGGAACAGTCACTGTCTCTCAAAAAAATTGTTTTTTCGCGATGCCAAAAATCGCGGGATTTTCAACAACATACACATGCAGTTCTAACAACGCGTACGCATCTTCTGACTTCCATACAGTGGAATAAAAACGTGAAGCTCACCCTACAACACTCCATGAAATACGAGAGGAAAAGTACACTTATAGTACTTTTTTGTAGGCTCGGCGCCAGATGGGGTGGGTGGTTAACGCCACGCCCCGGCCGCTTTACCCCCGAGAAAGAGATGGGTTACCCAATGTACATTTGGCTGTGTGAGCCGCAGGAAAGGTATGGGCGGGTGCAGAACATCTCGCCTCCACCGGGATTCGGTCCACGGACCGTCCAGCCCGTAGCGAGTCACTATGCCGACTGAGCTATCCCGGCCCATCTCACAGTGAAACAGAACATCGATACGAGTAGGACAGCCATCAACCGGCCACAAACAGGAAGGAACAGGTGACAATGGTAAAACATTATTTCTTTTACAATGCACTGTCGAACCCGGTTAAAACGACATCGGTTTTTGCAACACTTCGTCTATAGCGTCAGGTATTTTGCGGTAGCAATTAATTCCTCGCCGCTCACCACAATATTATTCTGCTTGGTTATAACAACACTCGTTTATAACGACACAAATTATCCAGTACCTTTCATGAAGTTATAAGCGAGTTCGACTCGATATACGACGTTTCTCACAATGCCTAGGAAAAGTTTTGACTTTTCCAAAGTGGAACATGGCCGTCAGCCGCCCAGTAATGGATCTCAGAACAAACAGCAACTTTTGCCTTATAAAACATTAAGAGACTGGTTTTTATAACCGAAGTGGAGAGTGTTTACAGCGCGGTACGCACTGAGTCCTTATATAAAACAGACAAGCTTCGTCCTTAAAGGGTCAACAAATGTCTCTGCTTTATTCACTGTGTGACAGCAAAATAATTTCTTTTAAACGTCCCCTCAGCAGCCACCTATATGCTATTAGGCGTCCCGGTTTTGGGTTTTTAGAAACGGGATCCCTACACGTACCCCGTTTTGGTATCCAACATTTTTGATCAAATTTCTTGCCCTTAAATTGTTACAGGCTCTCCTTAAATGTCAAACGTCTGTATCCCTTACTGACACGTTTTGCCAGGCGCTGTGCTTGTCAATTATTTTCTCCTTAAGTCCCCGGCTTATCCACCGTGCGTCTTTCAACATTACGTCGCTCATTTGTCACAACTCCTGCTGCTGTAACACCCCTGCCTTCTACACCCCTTCTCCATCACTCAACTCCGTGTAATGTTACTAGGATCTGTTGCTGCTTCTTGATTTCAACTTATCCTCCACCAACAAGCACAACTCGACGTTTCCAACTCTGCGAGAGAGTCAGCTATGGATTCGCCTTTGGCTCTGCATCTCCTATTTCTCATCCCATGTCAAGTTGCTGCTTCTTGGCTGCATCCAATCAGTTTTTATAAGAACAAACCGGAAATGTTTCATTCCCTTGCCTTCTCTATAGGATTGCCTCACATCAATTGCCTAGAATAACAGTTACTTCCTAATTTCTCATATTTCATGCACGCAGTCTTTATACTTTTTTATTTTTCAGCCACTTAATTCTTTTACTCTATAGAAGATTTTTCACTCCTTCGAAGAAGTTCTAAAACAGCATTCATGATCTGTTTTGCAAGGGTTGTGGTTCTCACAGAGGCGCTGTTTAACCCTTTAAAGACGAAGCGTATCTGTTTTATATAAGGACTCAGTGCGTACCGCGCTGTAAACACTCTCCACTTCGGTTATAAAAACCAATCTCTTAATGTTTTATAAGACAAAAGTTGTTGTTTGTTCTGAGATCCGTACAAAACACATAAACGCAATGTGGGCACCACGTAGAATTTTTTAATGTTAAACCTGGTGGTATGTAAAGTTACCGCTAGGCTTTTGAAGGTTAAGGACGAAACGCATCTGTTTTATATAAGGGCTCAGTGCGTACCGCGCTGTAAACACTCTCCACTTCGGTTATAAAAACCAATCTCTTAATGTTTTATAAGACAAAAGTTGTTGTTTGTTCTGAGATCCGTACAAAACACATAAACGCAATGTGGGCACCACGTAGAATTTTTTAATGTTAAACCTGGTGGTATGTAAAGTTACCGCTAGGCTTTAGAAGGTTAAGGACGAAACGTATCTGTTTTATATAAGGACTCAGTGCGTACCGCGCTGTAAACACTCTCCACTTCGGTTATAAAAACCAATCTCTTAATGTTTTATAAGGCAAAAGTTGCTGTTTGTTCTGAGATCCGTACAAAACACATAAACGCAATGTGGGCACCACGTAGAATCTTTTAATGTTAAACCTGGTGGTACGTAAAGTTACCGCTAGGCTTTAAAAGTTTAAGATTCAGTTCTTCTGGGATGTTACGCTGTATCGACTGTATAATGACGTTTCGGAAGAGCGTACTGCCTCTATCTTCAGTGTCAAGGAGTCCCTTGATGTTGGTAACTATGCACCAGCTGACACACAGCCTAACATCCTAATGCATTTTGCGAGATTTAAGGTTCTAATAGCGGTGTTGCTGAAGATCCAATTTCTTTTTTGGGAATTTACGCCATGTAGGCGGTTAAATATTTGCGGATGTTTCGATGAATGCTAGTAACTCCATCTTTAGGACTACGCAGTCCAAGAAGAGTGAATATACACACATTGTTTCCCCATGCCTGATCATATCTGGCTACATAATCTGCCCGCAAATTTTCTACCCCATTCTTCACAACACCCCTCGCCCATAATCCACCATTCCATTCAGGATCACAATACTCTGTCCATTCTTTTCACCCCTAAATTTTTAAAATCATAAATTAATTCTGGGGCGTTGAGGTGTAGTGCCACACTTTCCCACTCTTCGTACCAGATAGGAAAATAAGGCGGGTTGTCAGCTTTCGGCTGTAGCCGTTTTACTACCAAAGAGACATCTCACAGTCCCTATAGAAAAGGATGTTTTTCGGGCCCCAAAACCAGGCTGAAAATTTTGAAGATGATAAAAATATTTTGTCCCTGCCGGTAATCCAAAAAGGTAATTTGAGTTGCCTTAACCTTCTAAAGCCTAGCGATAACTTTACGTACCACCAGGTTTAACATTAAAAAATTCTACGTGGTGCCCACATTGCGTTTATGTGTTTTGTACGGACCTCAGAACAAACAGCAACTTTTGCCGTATCAAACATTAAGAGACTGGTTTTTATAACCGAAGTGGAGAGTGTTTACAGCGCGGTAAGCACTGAGTCCTTATATAAAACAGACACGCTTCGTCTTTATACGGTTAATATAGAAACATTTCCTCCATTCGTATAAAGTACATCTGCTTGAAGCATCCACATCCACAGCCTTCCTTATCCTGTCAAGTCTACACCTGCCATCTTCCGGCCCTGCCTTTAACTACGGCAGTTAGGTAGTGTCATTGTAAATAAATCCTTGAATCATGAAAAATGACCAAAATCTCATCATGTCAATCATTTTACACGATGAGGTTAGATTATTTACATTCTGAAATATCAATCAAACCTGTCAAATTTCCCCACGTTCTTGGAATACGACCTGCTACTGAACTGACATGTGTATGCCTGGTTGCATATCTTGTTTATTGACATTACTTTATCTAGTCAAACTTTGTCGTACCGCTTAATTTATAAAACTCAGCAGAATATGGTAAAGTTATTCCATCATGGGCCTTTAGGGCTGCAGCATGTTGAGGCAATCAACTCATGGAGGCGGTAAGGTTGTCAGACCTACGTACCGGCCGCCTTTACCCCCCAGGAAATATTCCTGATACTCATTTCTGTTCGAGACTCAGTCGACCCCAGGGCCATAGTGCGACCGGAAGGATTATGTCAATGGAAAAACCCCAGTTACCTCATTGGGAATCGAAACCGCAACCTTCCGACCTGTAGCGCAAAGCCTCAACAAACTGCACCACCGCGTGCCCCCAGCAGAATATTAAAGTGCAAAAAAAAACAAATTGTTTAGACGTGACACGTGTTCTCAAGCCGAATAAAAATGTCCTTATTACCTACTTTAAAAACGGCGAGTATAAACCTACCACAGCAGCACACAGAACTGAAAAATTTTGGACCCCGACACGTGGCAAACTCGAAAGGCAGCGAGTGCGGCACTGCCCTCCCGCCCCCCCCCCCCCCCCATACGAAAAGATTTGAGTAAAGAATGGACAGAAATTTCCACATAAAGTTCTGTGTAATTTCCTGACAAGAGTGTTTTTAAGGCAGTATGTTAATTCATATTTACGGACCTACAGTATTTAGCATCAGACACGTCAACACGCCGATCCCCTCGGCCGAGCGGTGTAAGGCGTAGATCTGCGGCCGAGCGCTTGCTGGGATCGTGGGTTTGAATCCCACCGGCAGCATGGATGTTCGTCTCTTGTACAGTGTTTGTGTTGTCAGGTAGAGGTCTCTGCGACGGGCCGATCCCTCGTCCAGAGGAGTCCTACCGACTGTGGTGTGTGTCTGAGTGTGATCAAGTGAAAATAAACAATCTCGACACCTGCTGTGGGTAGGTAGAAGAGGGAAGGACTGCGAAACGAAACGAAACGAAACGAAACGAAACACGTCAAAACTGAAAAGTCTAGGGATGTCACATCCTGTTTATGTCCATTTTATTAAGAGATCAAAATTAAAACCTAAGTAATGCCTAATTTAAATGACAAAAATATGACTGACGACGTTTGCTTCAAAATGACTGAAAAAAGAGACCTGTAACTCACAACGTATATCACATTAAAATTTAAAATTTCTGTTTAAAAAAAAGCTTTATGTAACACATATTTAACGAAAGACAAAAGACTGTTGTAAGGTTTGCCCCAACTTTTGCCACGTCTTCTAGTGAAAGACGAAGGCAAATCCAGTACGACTCTAATTTTATTTTCTCGTACGTGCACACCTTGATTGGCTTGCAGAATCGATTTGCTCTGTTTCAGGTAAGGGACAGAGAAGTCGGGATTCCTTTACATTCCGGAGTTTTCTGTCCTTTTCAGATGCTTGATTTCGGAGTGCTGTTTATTTTTCTTCACGTCGCAAAACACAGATGTTTAAACCTGCAAACTTAACATTTTTCCTTCCACGCACCGCCTCCGTAACCACTCATTTATACCAACATGTGCGCATGGCAGAAACTAAAGGTCATATATAATATTGTAACCTGCTACATATTTCGGCGATCAAATCGCCGACTTCAGAGAAATCTAAGTACAAAGGAATACATAATACCGATCCACTAAACTCTTACGTAAGACTCGCTAGGGGCTAGACGGTCCGGGATCGAATCCCGTTGAGGGCGAGGTTTTCTGCATTCTTCCAGACCGGTCCTCGGGCCCACACAGCTTTCTGTACAATGAGTACCGGGACCCTTTCCCGGGGGTAAAGCGGCCGGGATGTGGCGTTGACCACCCACACCCATCTAGCGCCGAGGTTAAAGAAAGAGTAGATGTATAACTGTACTCCTCTTCTGGGCCTTCATGGCCTGTTATAGAGTGAAATTTAAGTCTTTTACTTCACCTTTTATGCTAATTTCTTATGTACAATATTAAAATATTACATTTATAAAATTTATGAAACAGCAGCCATAAAATACAACAACGTGGACACTTGTTGTTACAGGTGTTGATAAGTTCGTACTTAAAATTAACCCTTTAAAGACGAAGCGTATCTGTTTTATATAAGGACTCAGTGCGTACCGCGCTGTAAACACTCTCCACTTCGGTTATAAACACCAATCTCTTAATGCTTTATAAGGCAAAAGCTGCTGTTTGTTCTGAGATCCGTACAAAACACATAAACGCAATGTGGGCACCACGTAGAATTTTTTAATGTTAAACCTGGTGGTATGTAAAGTTACCGCTAGGCTTTAAAAGGTTAAGAGTTTATATAGTACGAATAGTACACATTCTTACACATGTCTAGTGTTGACACATTTTATCCGAAAGGATCACGTGCTTGTGACGTATTCTGGTGTGTATTACTTAGCAAGGTGTTACAGAAACACACTATCCGTCATTTCAGGCTTCCGCCGCGATAGTAATGAGATCTGCGCTCTTCTGGTATATTACACAGCGTCAAATGGTAAGCCTTTGCCGACGTTTCGGGACAACGTATCCGTCCCATCTTCAAATGTCAAGAAATAAAAGAGGAAAAGAACCCTTGAAGGAGGGGCCGATACGTTGTGCCGAAACGTCGGTAAAGGATTACCATTCGACGCTGCGTAATACACCAAAAGAGCGCAGATATAAAAAAAACTAATTTAGTGTTTTTATCATCCGTATTTATACCGTCCAGACAAAAAAAAACTCCAGGAATTTAGTCACGCCTGATGACTAAGGAGTTAAGAAGCTGGTAAAGCGAGCTTCCCAAAAGGTCTGCACGGTGTCACTGCAGTATTTACGTTAACCTTCTAAAGCCTAGCGGTAACTTTACGTACCACCAGGTTTAACATTAAAAAATTCTACGTGGTGCCCACATTGCGTTTATGTATTTTGTACGGATCTCAGAACAAACAGCAACTTTTGCCTTATAAAACATTAAGAGACTGGTTTTCATAACCGAAGTGGAGAGTATTTACAGCGCGGTACGCGCTGAGTCCTTATATAAAACAGATACGCTTCGTCTTTGACGGGTTAATATGTCACACAAACATACACAATTGCATCTCGCAATGGAAGACATATTTCCATTCGTGCCACGAATTTTAGTACGTGTGTACAGCATGACCACGAGAACTCCCTTAAAAGTGACACGGATTTAAGTTGCTGTTTCATAAAAATTAGTTGACAGCAACACATAGCTTTGTAAATCTTTTCATTTCCCCTTTCTTTTTTTTTTTTTTTTTACAAAATATAATTCCAAATTCTGCAGGGCTGGCAACTTTACGAGCAATTACATCTTCAGACAACAAATTAATCTCCCCCTCAGAGCGCTCTCTTCCATTTCATGCCGTTTTATTTCCACCACGCAAGTAGTCCAAGATCTCAGTGTTGTATCTGAGAAGTGGCGATTAGGGGAGAAAAAAATACATACAGCTGTTGGCCATTTTAAGTAAAGAAAATCTTCTATCACTCGGTGGACGGGTGTGAGTGTATACAACACACAGCCCCCAGTGTTCTTGTAATGAGTTTGCTTGTACCGTAAGAAGATATGGAGGTGGAGGCTACGTATTTTTTTCTGTCAGAGTCCAGAGCTAGAGAAAATGAGATCATTTGCTTCAGACAGAATGAAGTGATAGCAACTTGCTCTTATGTGATTACCCGTCTCTGTAATGGTACGGAATGTGTATGTGAAATGTTTGCAACACAACTGAGTTTCTCTGTTTGCCTATATTCATTATTTCTTAAAATATTTCGCCAAATTTAATAAAATTTCAAAAAATTCATATTATTATTGGCCACCCCGAATTCCAGATATTTTACACTGCCCGTCACTTAAAAATTTCCTACCTTCACAGTGCAAATGCCGCAGTAGTGTGAAATTCTGGAGGGAATGTAAATATTGTTACTTTCAAAAAGTTACTCAAATACTGCTAGCAACACACATTTGTGACCAGAACTCTATTTTGTATATTTATTGTACACAAAAGAACGAGAACAACATGGCGGCATAGCGTATTATAATTTAACTACAAAAAAAGAGCAAAGCAATCCCATTACAGGCCTGGACAGGCCCTGAGGGTTCCAGAAGGTTGAGGCTCCCAGTTATTTAGACAGTCGGCACATGGAGGTGGTAAGGATGTTAGCCCTACGAACCGGCCGCCTTTACTGCCAGGAAATATTCCTCGTATCCATTTCTGTTACAGGTTGAGTTGACCCCAGGGCCATAGTGCGACCGAAAGGATTATGTCAATGAAAAATTCCAATGACACCATCGGGAATCGAACCCGCGACCCTCCGATTTGTAGCGCAGTGCCGCAACCAACTGCGCAATCGCGTGCCCCGATAATTTAGCTGTGCAACTGAAAAACCAAAATAACATAGCATATCAGCTGATCGCTGAAGTTTAAAACAAATTCATTTTAAACCCACTCACAGCACTTATTTGCCATAACATAAATTACCAATGTGAATCGGCGTCGTTAGATCCTACGTGAAAAATCTAAAACTTGAACATTGGTCTCTCACATTGAAAGAGGAAATGGATAAGAATATTCGAGAATAGGGTGCTGAGGCGGATATTGGGACCTAAGTGAGACGACCCAACAGGGGACTGGGGAACACTACATAGGAGCCTTATGATCTGTACTCCCCACCAAATATTATTCGGGTAACCAAATCAAGAAGATGGGTAGGGCACGTAGCAAGTATTGGGGAGAGGAGAGGTGCATACAGGGTTCCGGTGGGAGACCTGATTTAAAGAAACCTTTTAGAAAACCTAGGCGTAGATGAGAGAATAATATTAAAATGGATCTTCGAGAAGTGGGATAGGAAGGCATGGACTGGATTGATCTGGCTCAGGATAAGAACAGGTGAGGGGCTGTTGTGAATGCGGTAATGAACTTTCGGGTTCCGTAAAATGCGGGGAATTCCTTGACTAGCTGAAGGCCTGTTAGCTTCTCAAGAAGGACTCTGCTCCGTGGAGTTAGTCGGTCGGTCAGTCATTCAGTCAGTCGGTCGGCCAGTCGGTCAGTCATTCAGTCAGTCAGTCAGTCAGTCGGTCGGTCGGTCAGTCGGTCAGTCAGTCAGTCAGTCACTTAGTTAGTTAGTCAGTTAGTTGGCTCGTTGGTTGGTTGGTTGGTTGGTTCGTTCGTTCGTTCGTTCGTTCGTTCGTTCGTTCGTTCGTTCGTTCGTTCGTTCGTTCGTTCGTTCGTTGGTTGGTTAGCTAGTTAGTTATTCAGTCAGTCAGCCACTAAGTCATTAAGTCGGTCAGTCAGTGAATTAGAAATTTAAAAATATCGATATCCGTACTACCGGGAATTATACAGAGAAATATTCGTTGCATTGAAACGGTACAATTATTGTCCTATTCTCCTAACTCCTGCTGACTGCACCAAATAAGTGTAATTACGGCACATATTGCGTAAGAACTGCCTTCCAAAGCACGTTATTGAAGGAAATATTTAAGGGACGCGAAGACGAGGAATAAGAAGTAAGCAACTACTTGATGACCTTAAGTAGAAGAGAAGATACTGGAAATTCAAATAGGAAGCAATAGATCGCACTCTGTGGAGAACTCGCTTTGGAAGAGGCTCTACGGACCTGTCAGACGACCGCCTACGTAATGAATAAATGCCTACTTGAGATAAATCAGGCATCACAAATTTTAAATGAACCCGAAGCAGATTCATTTTTAGCTAAATATAACATGGAGGTGGGTTTTTTGCCCCAGAACTTTTAACATATGTGATAAAATGCTAAAACTGTCAGACTTTAAGCCCTTTGAGCTGGTATCGTGTTTTTCCACTTCGCTGTTGTAGAGAATTAAAATGCACGTGTATTCATCAGAGCAGAAACCACAGCATCAAACGTCCTGTATTAGCACAGCATCTGTTTCCGCCATTTTATGGTCACAGTAATTTCCAACTTGTCCTTTCACTACGGCTGGCTTCTGTCCTGAGTCACGTGTTCGCTAGGCATGTGTTTCCGGTTGCTGACTTCATACATTTGTAACACGTTAATGTAAGAACAAAGGCAAACTCGTCTGATAAATGAGCGGAAAACTAAATCAACACTTCCTTGTAATTCACATCAGTTCAGACACTTGTGACAGTTATCAAAAATTAATATAGGAACCATCAATCAAAACTCGTTTTACAGTTTTTAACCTTTTAAAGCGTAGCGGTAACTTTACACACGACCAGGTTTAACATTAAAAAATTCTACGTGGTGCCCACATTGCGTTTATGTGTTTTGTACGGATCTCAGAACAAACAGCAACTTTTGCCTTATAACACATTAAGAGACCGATTTTTATAACCGAAGTGGAGAGCGTTTACTGCGCGGTACGTTCTGAGTCCTTATATAAAACAGACACTCTTCGTCTTTAACCTTTTAAAGCCTAGCGGTAACTTTACATACCACCAGGTTTAACATCAAAAAATTCTACGTGGTGCCCACATTGCGTTTATGTGTTTTGTACGGATCTCAGAACAAACAGCAACTTTTGCCTTATAAAACATTAAGAGACTCGTTTTTATAACCGAAGTGGAGAGTGTTTACAGCGCGGTACGCACTGTGTCCTTATATAAAACAGATACGCTTCGTCTTTAAAGGGTTAATATCAAATAGACAGCATGTTCAGGTCTTAAAATTCCATCATCAGGCGTCAAAAATTACTCAGGCATTAATGATTTTATCCTAATTTATTGTTTGACAAGTTTGTCCACCCAGAACATTTGTTGACATTTTCACCGCACTGTCAGTTACGTGACTCCTCGCGCGAATGCACTGGCTTAGCGTCAGACGACTTGCGCGAGGTCCTTTCTGCTAGCAGGATACACCAACCTTCGCTCCAAGCCAACAGTCCAGACGTGTGCTTCCCTGTTGGTAACAACTGCACCACGCTGTGTAATGTACTCCACATACTGAAATAACTGCTCTGTTTTACAAGAGTTATATGTTATGACATCAATTTTTCCCCCCATTGGCGCAACAGCCCCCAGTGGGCCAGGGCCCCCTCATTGTTGAGGCTTCACGATCGCACTCAGACACACCACAATCGGTTTGACTCCTCTGGATAAGTGATCAGCCCTACGCAGAGACCTCAACCTGACAACACTCACAAGAGACAGACATCCAGGCCCCCGGCGGGATTTGAACCAAAAATCGGAGCAAGCGAGCGGCCACAGAAACACGCCTCAGACCGCGCGACCACTGGGGTCGGCGTTGTTAAGCCGGTGTGAATGTTAATATTGCCAATTTGTTATAACAGTGGTTCCAGTTATCAGTGAACGGTTTCATAATTAGCACACATAATTGTGAAAAACTGACTGTTCCTAACTGTGTGAGTTATGTTATATTACGTTACGTTACATTGTGTTGTGTTGTGTTGTGTTCATCATTAACATTTACTGCACGTTCGCATCAAGAACTCACCGGGGGGGCTGCTGGGGTGCAGCACCCCAAAACACCAAAAAACTGAAATTTAAAATACATTTTTGTAGATATTATATCAAAAGTTTTACGAGATTTCCCCTTCAGCCGAAATACGCGACAGAAATCGGCTGATGACTAGTACATGAGAATTTTGAAAAATAAATTAATAAATTTAAAAAAAAAACAAGAAAGTACGACACTGTGATTGAGTCACGGAACATGTAGTTATATTCGTGTGTACACAAACGCAGTTACAGGCAGTGTTACGTTGTACTTACAGCATGGTTTTTATAATATAATTTTTAAAATCCAACATAAATTATATGTAGCCTCAGGGTCAGCACCCCCCCCCCCCCCCCGGCAAGAAAAAATTCTGTGTGTGGACCTGGTTAGCGTGAATAATAATTACTGGCAGTGCCTCAGTGTTTCTTATTATGTGACACACTGGGAAACACAGCTGTCCACTACCAGAGCCATTTTATGAAACGATGGCCAGCAGCCTTTTCCTCTGTTGTAACGTCTTATCACACCAGGTGATAAGACGTTACAAGACTGTGCACTGGGCCATACACTGCAAACATAGCTGGACACCATATATTAACTATAAAAATACATAAAAGAAAATTACATAAAATTCATATTAAAAATAAATCTCTTTCATTTGCAACGTAAAAGTAGAAAATTTTGTGCTTACTATGGATTAATTACCGACACCCGACGATGGCCTTTTAACCCTTGAAAGACGAAGCGTATCTGTTTTATATATGGACTCAGTGCGTACCGAGCTGTAAACAATCTCCACTTCGGTTATAAGAACCAGTCTCTTGATGTTTTATAAGGCAAAAGTTGCTGTTTGTTCTGAGATCCACACAAAGCACATAAACGCAATGTGGGCACCACGTAGAATTTTTTAATGTTAAACCTGGTCGTATGTAAAGTTACCGCTAGGCTTTAAAAGGTTAACACAACGTACCTTTCACATTACAAGTATGCAGTCGAAACATGTGGCCTTAATGTAAAATAAACATAAAAAAAATTTGCACGGAAGTTAGATTTCTTTCTGTCTACGCCATGAAGGCACCCAGCGTCAGTACATTTATTGAAATCTCGGGAAGGACAAAAAATATTTCCCTTCTCCGAAACGTCCATACAATTTCTGAGTTCCCCCCAGCCACCTGTTCAATGGTTACCGGGTTATTTCGCGAGGATAAAGCGGCCGAGGCGTGAAAAGCCGAAACATGTAGCAAGAATAAAATAATATAACCACAGTTGTACGCGACAGAAATTGTGTCGACAGCACTGTTGGGACGGTCAAGGCTGGAAGCGGGTTGCAGGATTAAGCAACAAGAAGAACAAGGGTTTACACTTCTACCCCCCTTTATATACCTTCATGACATGAACAGGGGTAACCAGTCCCCCCCCCCCCCCGGAGATGCTTTGTTCCGTGTGTTTGTAGCGAAGTTTGATTCTGTGAGGCCAGTAAAGGAGGAGTGGGGAGAAATAATTTCATCCGCACAGACGTTTACCTAGAAGCGAACTACTGAGAAAATCCACGAAATTCGTACGTCATCTTCCCACACAGGAAGCAAAAATAGCTTCAGCATGCCTGTGACCCTTTAAAGACGAAGCGTATCTGTTTTATATAAGGACTCAGTGCGTACCGCGCAGTAAACACTCTGCACTTCGGTTATAAAAACCAGTCTCTTAATGTTTTATAAGGCAAAAGTTGCTGTTTGTTCTGAGATCCGTACAAAACACATAAACGCAATGTGGGCACCACGTAGAATTTTTTAATGTTAAACTTGGTCGTCTGTAAAGTTACCGCTAGGCTTTAAAAGGGTAATGTTGTGGTCCACGGTACTACGTAGGACGTCAGGTTTCAGTTTCCATGAATTGCTGAAAAATACTCCTGTGTCCACCGGAACGGTGGACACCGGAGTAATAGAAAGACACTAAAGTCTCTCCATACGCGCATCTCACAGCAAGAAAAGATTCCTCTACGTTTTCTGATCGTGAATTCTTTATATCTCTCGTGGCCTTCTCCTTCCTTTATCGAACGGACGGGCAATACTTCCACTAGACTTCATCCTGACACAGAATGGGACATGTTACCCAACCAATGGACCAGCATAAAAGTTTGATACACAGTACTGCTGCCTTATGGGAAAGAATTTAATGTGATTTAGCAGTCTCAGAAGTAGTACGGACGTTTTCGTCATTGCAGGCGAAATAAATTCGGGAATTAAAAGAAAATTTTTAAATAAATTTCATTTATATAATTTTATTTCTTAGGCGCTTTAGCAGAATTTCGAACGGCGGCCCTTAGCTTCGTTATTTCTGTCTGTCCGTCCGCATGGAAGAACTCGGTTCCCACTGGACGTATTTTCATGAAATTTGATATTTCTATACATATCGAAAATCTGTCGCGAAAATTCAAGTTTCGTTAATATCTGACATGAAAACCGGGTACTTTACATGAAGACCTACGTATATTTATAATATCTCGCTAAATTCTTCTTATAATGAGAAATGTTTCAAACGTTTTACAGAAAATCAAAACACACATTTTATGTTCAATAACTTTTTCCCGAAAACCGTGCCGTTTATGAGATAATGTGGAAAAATATGGTACAGCCAGACAGACCACAGATGGCAATATAATACGGCGCATGCGCTTTGCATGCTGGATAACTAAGACTACAGACACACACTCAGAATATATAATACTTATTGCTTTCCACGGCAAAAATGGTTACGCGGACGAGCCTCAATGTTACGTGTATAGTACATTGCCTGTTTTTTCAACACAAAGACGAAGCCATATACTGCGAAGGGCAGCCGGATGACATGAATCTGTATGCCGACTACGCGGCTCGGTCGGTACAGCGACTGAACTGCAAACTGGACAGGTGGAATACAAAGATCGATACCTGTCAGGGAAAAGAGATCCCTTTCACCGAAACGCCAGACCGGATCTTGGCCCTATCCGAACTGTTACTCAGTGCGTACTGGGGGAACCTCCCAGAGGGTAAGACAGCCGAGGCTTGTAACTGATCACTCACCTTTATCTATAACATTAGATTAATAGTGAACTGAATAATACCATCGGTATATTTAACAAATATTAACCCCTTAAGACGAAGCGTATCTGTTTTATATAAGGACTCAGTGCGTACCGCGCTGTAAACACTCTCCACTTCGGTTATAAAAACCAGTCTCTTAATGTTTTATAAGGCAAAAGTTGCTGTTTGTTCTGAGATCCGTACAAAACACATAAACGCAATGTGGGCACCACGTAGAATTTTTTAATTTTAAACCTGGTCGTATGTAAAGTTACCGCTAGGCTTTAAAAGGTTAATGGCATATTCACGCTTGCTATCATTCGGTGCAGAATCTTTTGTCTTCCAGGTTGCTATCCAAAAACACAAAGATTAGGGTATACAGAACTATAATTTTACCTGTTGTTCTGTATGGATGTGAAACTTGGTCTCTCACACTGAGGGAGGAACGAAGACTGAGGGTGTTCGAGAATAGGGTGCTGAGGAGGATATTTGGGCCTAAGAGGGACGAGGCGACAGGGGATTGGAGAAGACTACATAACGAGGAACTTAATGACCTGTACTCATCACCAAATATTATTAGGGTAATCAAATCGAGAAGACTGAGATGGGCGGGGCATGTGGCACGTATGGGGGAGGAGAGAGGTGCATACCGGATTTTGGTGGGGAGACCCGAGGGAAGGCGACCACTTGGGAGACCCAGGCGTAGATGGGAGGATAATATTAAGATGGATATTCGGGAAGTGGGATGGGAGGACATGAACTGGATTGATCTGGCTCAGGATAGGGACAGGTGGCGGGCTCTTGTGAATGCGGTAATGAACCTTCGGGTTCCATAAAATGCGGGGAATTTCTTGACTAGCTGAGAAACTGTTAGCTTCTCAAGAAGGCCTCTGCTCCATGGAGTTAGTTAGTTAGTTAGTTAGTTAGTTAATGGTATATTCACTAGACGCTTACATTAATGTTGTGTCTAATGGTTTATTTATACTTCTAATACGTATAATTTGGAAATAGCTACACAACTAAAGTTTATTTAAGAACAGCCTTCTTATCTACACGCGTAATAAGTAACACACACACATCACTACAGTTTCAGCAAACGTTTACAACGTTACATGATACAGCAGGTCAGCCGAGGAAAGTCCACACATTCCACTCAGTAAACCAGAGCTGCAGGGTACTCCTGTGTTTCCAGGGCTACACAGTTTTGCCCGAGGTCACAATTTACCCATCAGATACATTACCATGCCCCTTTGTATATAAATAAACACGGCCACAAGATATCTTCCAGGAATATGTGTCAAATTAACGTACTTTGCAAACACTTCGCCACTATGGGTCAAATACGACAGCCATTCAATAATGTATTCCGCACTCAAAGACTTTATATCTATGGGGCTTTTATTACAGACTGTTTTTCTTTCTGCAGATTGAAAATAACATGAAATCGATAGAAAACACAAAACCGGCGCTTGCAGGGAGAAATTACAGTGCTTGTTTATAAAGGAAGCTTCAAGCTATGTTACCACAAAGGAAGTAAAAACATTTTGAAGAAATTTAGGCCGTAAGTCACATAAGGGACAAAAAAAATTCCCTGCTTCAGTGGGGTCAATAACTGTTTCTTACCGGGACGTCAATTTTCTATTGTCTCGCCGGCGGCATACTGTCATCACAGCTGGCTTTTCTCAGAAACGTATCGAGCTAAAGGTTTAAAATATGCCATTAACATCAGAACATTTTATCAACGTATGAAGCGTGCTCCGTGAAAATGCGACAGCTAACAGGGCGGGGAGGTTAAGAATGCGTGCATTTTTACCCCCACGTCCCTATACGCCTCATGCATAGCTTCATACATACGATGCAAAAATTTTAGCGGTGTACCTCTCATACTGTAGCAAATCTGAAACTACATTAAAACCGTGACCATGATGTATAATTCATGGCCATATTAAGAGGGTACTAATTTTGGGAAAAACTTCCCTATACTGTGTAAAACTTTGTTTCATTCATCTCATATTTAGAGGTCTGAAGATTAACCCTTTAAAGACGAAGCGTATCTGTTTTATATAAGGACTCAGTGCGTACCGCGCTGTAAACACTCTCCACCTCGGTTATAAAACCAGTCTCTTAATGTTTTATAAGGCAAAAGTTGCTGTTTGTTCTGAGATCCGTACAAAACACATAAACGCAATGTGGGCACCACGTAGAATTTTTTTATGTTAAACCTGGTAGTATGTAAAGTTACCGCTAGGCTTTAAAAGGTTAAAATATACAGCCTGCATCACACAGTGCTGATCTGTCTACACTTGCCCCCGGGGGAAAGTCATGACCCCACTCTCTCGCCCCCCTCTCTCTCTCTCTCTCTTTCTTATTTTTGTGCTATGTAGCTACTGAATTTCCCACAGCCCTCTAGCAGACTTTGCAATAATGTTTTGCATGTGAAAAAGAAGAGGTAAATATACTTGGCATAATTCCAGATGACTCAAGTTCCTTTCAGACCTGATGTAACTTACGCTGTACCATTCGACGGGATATTCGGTATGGAAGTAAAAATGTTCTTTACATGCCGTGAATCACCCAGAGGAACTGGAGGCATGGCTCCACTCATTCCACACGTCGACACCCTATAGGTGTGAGTGGCCAACTTCACTACACGGCTGCTTTAGTCTGGGGAAACCATTGAGGAAAGGGGGGGAGGGCGCACACAGCCCGTCTGGATGCCAAGAAGTGAAAAATTTCCTGTCCCTGTGGGGAACTGAAGCACAATTCATCGGACGTGTATCCCGTAGCCTAGTCACTATACAGAATACGACACACCGCCCCAAAATTCGAATGTAGACGTACGTTTTCATATTTTCATATTTGGAATTTGTAACAAACTTTGTACATGCGGTCATATTTTGGTTAAAATTGCAAAAAGTAACACTTCAATAATTTTCAAGTGTCCCATCCCGTTGTTTTGAACAACATTAATCAGTTTTTCCAGTCAAACATAACTTTTCTTTTTAATACTATTATTATTAATAATAATATATGGCCACTACAAGAAGACTACATAACGAGGAACTTAATGACCTGTACTCGTCACCAAATATTATTCAGGTAATCAAATCGAGAATGAGATGGGCGGGGCATGTAGCACGTATGGGGTATGGGAGAGGTGAATACAGGATTTTGGTGGGAAGACCTGAGGGAAGGCGACCACTTGGGAGACCCAGGCGTAGATGGGAGGATAATATTAAAATGGATCTTCAAGAAGTGGGATGAGGCATGTACTGGATTGAGCTGGCTCAGGATAGGGATGGGTGGCAGGCTCTTATGAATGCGGTAATGAACCTCCGGCTTCCATAAAATGCGGGGAATCTTGATTAGCTGAGAAACTGTTAGCTTCTCTAGAAGGCCTCTGCTCCGTGGAGTTAGTTAGTTAGTTAGTTAGTTAGTTAGTTAGTTAGTTAGTTAGTTAGTTATATGGCTACTACATGTTTCGGCCCTCCAATGGCAATCCTCAGGTACACAGTACAAAAACCAAAAAAAAGGGGAGGCCTCAACCTTTCCGCCTTCTTTTAGTTTTTGTACTATGTACCCGATGATGGCCGCTAGTGGGCCGAAACATGTAGTAGTCATACTTTAATAATAATATTAAAAATAAAAGTTGTGTTTGGCAGGAAAAACTTATTAACACTTGAATACCTATTTAATTTATTAAAATATTCCAACATGATTGAAACTTGTAACCCAGAAAGACTGCCTTCTTTGTAAGGTACGACCTGAGGCCGAAGAAAAAGTTGGCGACTCAACATAGGAACCTAACATATATATATCGCAGTTTCCTAAATATCGATTATAGTCGATTACAAATTCGACTTGGAGGACAGGATAAAACTGCCAAGAAACATAAAAAGACAGCACGCTTTTGGGTGACATTTAGCGCACGTACTACCATAATACAAAGCCAGTTATGACCAATGAAATACCCTCTCGTATTAAAATTTCTAGGGAAGAATGGAAAAACAATTAAAGAAAAACATACTACTGAATCATGCAACTGATCATCCCAGTCGACCTAAATGAAGGTTCTCTATTTTCACTAACGTAACGTGCACTTTCACCGGCGCTGATTCGGTTAAACACGGCACAGTACGTTCACGCTAATAGAATAACAAGCCCCTTGTGAAGCCCATAAGAGCTAGTCGGTGGTAATTAGATGTTGCTTAGGGCTGATAGAGAAACCGAGCCGTAAGTAATATAGCAACATGGAGAAGGCCGATCCCAGTGGCCGCGCGCGGTCTAAGGCGTAGGTCTGCCACTGCACGATTGCTGGGATCGCGGGTTCGAGTCACGCTGACGGCATGGATGTTGGTCTCTATTGTTTGTTGTGTGTTTTGTACGTAGCGGAGTCTGCGACGTGCTGACCACTCGTTCAGAGGAATCCTACCGGTTGTCTGTGTGTGTGCGTGCGTGCGTAGTGCGTGCGTGTGCGTGTGTGAGATCTATAAACGCCAACAAAAAGGCGGCTTAAGCCCGAGTTGGGCTGTTGCGCTAGGTTAAAGGAAAAATACGAGATTTTTCTGTCAAAGTTAACCCGTAAATATATATCAAAAAATATTACAACAATCGTGTATTTTTACCCCCAGTTCTCTTCTCCTTGTTCTCTACAGCTTTATTATTATTTTCTTAACTACAACTATCCTTTGATTATAATATGCCTTCCTTGCTCATTTTTTCTAATCTCCTCTATATTTCCTTTTTCTTCTTCCTTTTTCTTTTCCTTTATTTCTTTTTCTCTTTGTAATCACAATTTTCTACGCACAATTCAATTCCACATCATCAAGCAAAGGGAAGGAGTAGATTTTCCAGAGCAAATAAAACTTCTTCCAGCACACAAGGTGTCTAGTTTAACTGTTTAAAGCCTAGCGGTAACTTTACGTACCACCGGGTTTAACATTAAAAAATTCTACGTGGTGCCCACATTCCGTTTATGTGTTTTGTACGGATCTCAGAACAAACAGCAACTTTTGCCTTATAAAACATTAAGAGACTGGTTTTTATAACCGAAGTGGAGAGTGTTTACAGCGCGGTACGCACTGAGTCCTTATATAAAACAGATACGCTTCGTCTTTAAAGGGTTAAGACTTCGACCAGTAACGCGCGCCCCAGTGCCATCTCCATGTACAACACGGTATCTTGCAGGTGAACTTTTTGTGTCTAGATTGCAGTTTCTCCCTTTGTTACCTTATATCTGATTCATCTAACAATATGATTTGCATTTCACAATACATGCAGTTTTCCCTTTACAAGAACATTTGAACTCAGGGTAAATAATTATGACAAGTGACCAGATACACATAGGAACACAAACATTTGCGATGTAAACAAACCTTCAGGTTACAGCACTTTACTGCAAGCTGCATGGCAGAACGGACATCGCTGTTCGTTATAAGAATTAACCAATTACGTCGTAAACATGAGCCAGTTAATTGAAGCTCGATTTACGCATGCGCTAAATGCAAGTCTATTATATACCATTTTTGTGTGTGTGTGTATGTGTGTGCGTTATTTGTAATACACGCATGGTGTAACATGTAAGGCCGTAGGCCCCTTGTTCCACTTTCAGCAGATTTAACGGGTGTGTAATGAGAGAGGTGAACCGGGGGCTATAGCAATAATTGTGTTTGAGTTTATATCCGTTTACTACAGGTTATATACGTGAAGCATGAGCCGAACTGTATTACACTTCACAGCCATGTTAAAGAGAAACAATACGTACATGTCATTCAATAGCTGTCCAACTCATTAAACTCTGTGACTATATTTAAAAAGACTTCTTCATTAACCGTTTAAAGACGAAGCGTATCTGTTTTATATAAGGACTCAGTCCGTACCGCGCTGTAAGCACTCTCCACTTCGGTTATAAAAACCCGTCTCTTAATGTTTTATAAGGCAAAAGTTGCTGTTTGTTCTGAGATCCGTACAAAACACATAAACGCAATGTGGGCACCACGTAGATTTTTTTAATGTTAAACCTGGTCGTATATAAAGTTACCGCTAGGCTTTAAAAGGTTAGAAATAGGTAAAGTTTCGTTTCGCAGTCCTTCCTCCTTCTACCTGTTCACAGCAGGTGTCGACGTTGTTTATTTTCACTTGATCACACTCAGACACACACACATCACAGTCGGTAAGACTCCTATGGAAGAGGGATCGGCCCGTCGCAGAGACCTCTACCTGACAACACAAACACTGTAAAAGAGACAAACATCCATGCCCCCGTGGGATTCGAACCCACGATCCCAGCAAGCGCTCGGCCGCAGACCTACGCCTTAGACCGCGCGGCCACTGGGATCGGCAAAATGAGGTAAAGCCTGGCGGATTATTTTGACTTGTGTTACTGATATTGTCAATAAACTGCGCTGAAAGTCGATACAGAACACAAAACACTGCAAAATCTCACACAAACGTAGATTCGTTATTTTGCGATTTTACGAAGTGTAAATTGGTAGTGAGCTACCGATGTTTCGGGAAAATATATCGGTCCCATCCTCAGGGGTTAAAGCATTGCTTGACCTTTGATGATGGGACCGACAGGCTCCCCCGAAACGTCGCTATCAGTGTACGCTGCTTTAACATGCCACAAGGGAGAAGATGTTAATAACACGAAGGCGGAAACCTGAAATCGCGCATCGCTTACCAAGTTCTACATTCCATATCGACACTTTTTTATATCCTACGCGTACATTATTCTTTATTATCAATATTTTAATAGCCACATCAATTATACACAAAATCAGAAGCAAACTGGTTAATATTCTGTAACATTCTGCGCATCTGGTTGGTATGATAAATCGAATACACTGATCTAAACCATGCACGGAATATACAGCTTTAAAACAACTTTAAAATTAAAGACGAAAATTAATCTGAAATACCTTTAAAGACTCAGTCCGTACCGCGCAGTAAACACACCGTCTCGGTTATAAAAACCAGCCAGTTAATGCTGTATAGGGAAATAATCGCTGTTTGTTCTGAGATCCACACAAAACACATAAATACACTGTGTGGGCAGAACGTAGAATTTGTGAATGTTAAACCTGGCGGTACATATAGTAACCACTGGACTTTAAAGGGTTAATTGTCCTTTCAATTTAAGCTGTATTGTAGTTAAAGACTCAGCTCGTACCGCGCAGTAAACACACTCTTTCTCGGTTATAAAAACCAGTCAGTTAATGCTGTATAGGGAAATAATCGCTGTTTGTGCTGAGATCAATACAAAACACATAAATACACTGTGTGGGCAGAACGTAGAATTTGTGAATGTTAAACCTGGCGGGACATACAGTAACCACTCTATCTTAAAGGGTTTCCTGTTAACATACGCTCGCATATAGTCCTCATTCCCACACTAATAGAAGGAAACACAATCTCCCCCGGGGATTTCGAGTACTAACCACAATAAAAATTACTTTACTGGAGATGCGTTGAATTGAAATCTGCGCTAAAACAAACCTTGTCATAAACGGACGCCTGTTACAAAGCCAGAATGTATATTCTACGGTGGGGGCGTTCAAGTCTGTTCAGCCACATGATAGGCAGGAGAGGGAAAACAGCTGTGAATCGCAGCAGTCTTCATATACTGAGTTTATAGTGCTACATGTTTCGGCTCACATAAAGAGCCATCATCAGGCAAAAATACTAACGAAATATTACCATATAAAATTTTACAATAAAAACAAGCGATGTTTGAGAACTGTAAAATCACACCTGTGTAAACAATCTGTTTTTCCCCGTTCCGTTATTTGTTTTTAGTTCTTTTCGTCGTTACCTCTTCTTGTCATACTTTGCAGAATGTACCTCTGATAATGTAC
Organism: Coptotermes formosanus; assembly: GCA_013340265.1. Classification (NCBI taxonomy): domain Eukaryota; kingdom Metazoa; phylum Arthropoda; class Insecta; order Blattodea; family Rhinotermitidae; genus Coptotermes; species Coptotermes formosanus. Next base: position 350,816 of record BLKM01000656.1, read on the forward strand.
ATCCGACAAAAACTGGGATCAACCCATGCTTCAGTTGCTGCAGTGTTTTAACTTCTTCCTACACGGATAGTGGTCAGCTTAAGGCTCCGTTTCCTTTACCCTCGAGTAAATATAAGAATGGTACCCCAAGAGAAGAGTATGGCTGAGTCTCTGAACTGATTTGGATGTAGCAGCCCAGACAAAAGTTACTGCCCATATCCTTACCAAAGGCCAGACACCTGTCGCATGGCCAGTAACTCTACTGACCAAAATACCCCACATCACATTAGTTTTAACTAACTAACTAACTGACTAACTAACTAACTAACTAACTAACTAACTAACTAACTAACTAACTAACTAACTCCATGGAGCAGAGGCCTTCTTGAGAAGCTAACAGTTTCTCAGCTGGTCAAGAAATTCCCCGCATTTTATGGAACACGGGAAGTTCATTACCGCATTCACAAGAGCCCGCCACCTGTCCCCACCCTGAGCCAGCTCAATCCA
>BLKM01000656.1:351328-416646 GCA_013340265.1 Coptotermes formosanus
GGTGTAGATGGGAGGATAATATTAAAATGGATCTTCAAGAAGTGGGATGGGGCATGGACTGGATTGAGCTGGCTCACGATAGGGACAGGTGGCGGGGTCTTGTGAATGCGGCAATGAACATCCGGGTTCCATAAAATGCGGGGAATTTCTTGACTAGCTGAGAAACTGTTAGCTTCTCAAGAAGGCCTGTGCTCCATGCAGTTAGTTAGTTAGTTAGTTAGTTAGTTAGTTAGTTAGTTAGTTAGTTAGTTAGTTAGTTAGTTAGTTAGTTGGTTGGTTGGTTACTTAGTTATCCAACAGATGTACTAATTGCCACAGGCTTACAGTAATGTATTTATGTGTATGTACGAGTGTAATATTTTTAATTATGTTGTTATGAACCTGTGACCATTATGCATTTGTTGGATAATATTAAAAAGCAAACACAAATTGTTAGCACAAACTGCCCCGTCTCCTCAATATTACACCGAGAAGCTTCCAAAGAACAGCTTTTGCCTTTTCTAAATGGACCCTCTAATGTAAAATTCCCCTCCCTTTAGAGTTTGTGCAATTCGGTTAGAAGAAAAATGCTTATCCCCCTACGTGACTTATTCTACCTGTCCGAATCCGCTACTATTGGCCGGTAAAACTTCGGGTCGGACCATTTGGCAGGGATCCATGTATAAAGATTCAACGGGACAGGATTAGGGAGGAACCAAACGTTTGCAAAACATGTATAATGCTATCTGGAAAAGAAAAGGCCACGTAAAATCAGCACGGTAAACATTTTAAACTGGGCCAAGTCGTACAGAAAGGAAAACACTCCGCTGACGCCAACAAAATCAAGGTTTGCTTTCCCTTTGCTATAATCCAGGACTAAATGTGCGTTGCTTACAGAATCCCTTTAAATGCGGCGATGAGAAAAAATAAATTATCCACATATTGTCTACGAAAGATAACCATACACTGTTACTAAATATAAGATTGCGCGATACCTCAGTCATTTCAGTTTGCACGACATTACTTTCTAATTAACTAACTAACTAACTAACTAACTAACTAACGCCATGGAGCAGAGGCCTTCTTGAGAAGCTAACAATTTCTCAGCTAGTCAACAAATTCCCCAAATTTTATGCAACCCGGAGGTTCATTACCGCATTCACAGGAGCCCGCCACCTGTCCCTATCCTGAGCCAGTTCAATCCAGTCCATGCGCTCCATCCCACTTCTTGAAGATCCATTTTAATATCATCCTCCTATCTATGCCTGGGTCTCCCAAGTGGTCGCCTTCGCTCAGGTCTCCCCACCACAATCCTGTATGCACCTCTCTTTTGCCCCATACGTGCTACATTCCCCGCCCATCTCATTACTTTCTAATTATTTACAGACATTCTGCTTCATAACAACCAGGATGTCCCGGGATCGAAGCGATTTGGAGGCCGACAACAAAGGTAAAGTTTTCCCTATACACGACATGAAGGCGTATGGTGAGTAGAGGTACAGCTCCACTCATTCTTAACCTCGGAGCTAGATGAAGGTGAGTGGTTAACATCACGTTCCAACCGCTTGCCCCAGGAACACAACCATGATACTCACTACACAGGAACCTAGGTAAGACCCAACGCCAATCACGAAGACCTGCACAAGAGACAAATGTCTTGCCCCTGTCGGGATTCGAACCCCAGATCATCCAACTCGCAGTCACTATAATGACTGACCTATTCCGGCCCCTCCGGATTATGATAATTGATATTTCTCAGGACTTTTTAACCCTTTAAAGACGAAGCGTGTCTGTTTTATATAAGGACTCAGTGCGTACCGCGCTGTAAACACTCTCCACTTCGGTTATAAAAACCAGTCTCTTAATGTTTTATAAGGCAAAAGTTGCTGTTTGTTCTGAGATCCGTACAAAACACATGTTATTAAGCACATTCTTAATATTATCAAATTCAAAGTCACCAAAACCACTTCCTTTCAGAATTAAAGCCCAGGCGACAAGAACAGTATGGGTTTAGAAGTTTCACGACGTTGTCTTATACGTCGCAGTTACATTGGCAATAACATTTAAAACATATGAAAGTTTACAAGGGCTTGTGTTCTTTACGCTCTATTTTCTTATATGTGCAGTATATATTCGTGACCCATCAGAAAAAAATCCAAAATAACAAAACTCTCTAAACTCGTCACGTTGCTTTACATTTAGTAGCATGGGCCCCATTTGCAGACGACATAGACATAAAAAAAAATCTATAACGTATCAAGTCACTCTGGTTTGGATATGGATCTGTTTTTGGTAAATTCTAAAAAGTTTTGACGATGTTGTATAATATTGTGTGGTGATGGGTTTATGGACTTCATCCATCATCCGAAGAGTAAAATATTAAAAAATTAGAATCACAACGTTTCGTAAGCTGGCTGTGCTTCCGTCCTCAGGTGAATGGAGGGGCAGAAGAGAAGAACTGCTACTCAGTTGGGTCCCTTAGACAGAGCAGACAGTGATGGAGGCTAGTTCTGTCTAAAAGGCCGAACAGAGTACGTGTTCTTCTCTTCTCTCCCTCCATTCGCCTGAGGAAGGAAGCAGAGTCAGCTTCCCAAACGCCGTGATTTTAATTTTTTAGTATTTTTAATATTTTACTCTTCGGACGATGGATAAAGTCCATAAACCCATCACCAAACTCTCTCTTTTTGTTTAACTTTTTCAAGTGCAATAACAACACCCACTTAGTGCCGGCAATATTAGCGAATGAGACAAACAGCTTCACGTTCACTTAGATAACACTTCACAGCTCAGCTTCTAAAATATTTATAAGTACCCGCAGTAAGCTTCCACACTATTTTTAAGATTCTCCAGCTAACAAAAAGGGACGAGAGTCTACTCGTTTTTTCGATGGCGTCTGGTGTGCTCTATCTGCGATGAGACATCCGTGTTATGACGACAACACTAATTTCTTGTTTAACCTTTTAAAGCCTAGCGGTAACTTTACATACGACCAGGTTTAACATTAAAAAATTCTACATGGTGCCCACATTGCGTTTATGTGTTTTGTACGGATCTAAGAACAAACAGCAACTTTTGCCTTATTAAGAGACTGGTTTTATAACCGAAGTGGAGAGTGTTTACTGCGTGCTACGCACTGAGTCCTTATATAAAACAGATACGCTTCGTCTTTAAAGGGTTAACAAAAGGAACAACGGTAATAATAGATGCATACCAAACTGGGGTACCCAAAAAGCATAAGACACAGTTTCTTCTTGGTCTCCTGCAGATTTCACTTTTTCGTCTATGGATACGTTTTGCGATCCACCTAACACTAACCAACGCAAAAATTGCCATCATGGAGAAACTCTCCGCGAGCTTTACACTCCTAACAGCTTCTCCTTCCAAGCGCCATTCCCAAGAAAAGAAAGGACAATAGAAACACAAGAAAAGCATTCACGATAAACCATCGATTCTTAGAAGCAATGCAGAAAATTGCGTCTCGATACAAACCAGTCTCTTCGGACTCGAAATACTTTGTTTTTTAAATTCGTCTAATTTAATTTTCGTGTCTTGTGTGAGAACTACTTCCTGACGCCACTATGATCTTCCTGTACAACATACAGCCATAGTGACTGCAAGAACAACCAGAAAAATGAAACTGACGCTGGTAACAAAAATTGACACAGCGGTCAGTTTGCCGTTTTGTGACTGAGAACCTGATTTAGTGACTCAACCCAGTGGAATATTTACATTTCAGTAAATAAATAAACACGTAAAAGAAATAAAAGGGGAATAATGAAAATATATATAAAAAAAGATAAAAAGATACTTAAAAGTAAAAAGTTTATGTAAAGGAACAGAAAAATAGAAGAAAGTAAAGCAGAAATAAATAAGGAAAATATAAAGACAGAAAGTAAAATGAACAATAAAGCACGAGGAACAGCATGCAAATATTCAGTTACTGGGAATTATCACGTACAGTAAGAGATGTGGAAAAATACCACAAAAGAAGGAAAAGTGTAATACAAAAAGCAGCTAAATATAAAATATAAGAATAAAAACACGTGGGACGCAGAGAATGAAATATATTAAATGAAAGAGCAAATGGAAATGAAGGAGCAATATTACACTAAGAAAGTTCCGTTTCTGTAGGGGTTTTTCGGTTGATATTTCAGAATATGCGCTAAAGGTCTGTGGCGTTTGAAGGGGCGGTAGATAAAATAAAGGAACAGAACCGTAAACCTGTGCAAAAAAACAGGTAAAAAAATTAATGGACGAGAATATAGCATGTTTAGAGGTAATTTACTTTGTATGCCCATCCACAAAAAGCGAAAATAATTAACTGCAATTTTTCTGGCCAAGATAAACTGTCTGATAAACAGACTTGTTTAATGCGACATGTTAGGGAAAGGAAAAGTGGCATAAGGTGCAGTACCGACTAAGAGCATAGTCGCAATATGGTGGCGGCAAAGTGACACTTGTTTGGACTTCACTCTTACGAGAGCCGGACCCTGAAAGTGTTTGTCATTAACGTGCAGAAAAGATTATACGGTTCTATGGAAGACTAAATAAAAAGGGAGAAAATTATACACAACTTTAGTTTGCACAAACTACGAGTAGGGTGATTAACTGAGGTAGATAGAGTCCTGTAGGGTGGCTGGGAACTCAGGACAAAACCCTGATCCGAAAACAATAAAGGACGACCTGTGAGAATATAAAAGGAAGATTTGATAAGCAGTACATCTGCGTATCTCAAGTTATCAAAAACAAACCAACAATTATGCACAAATTTCACAAATGAAAACCAAATGCACAATTTTTTTTACTATTCACTATGTTTTTATTCACTATTTTCCTCCAACATGTTTCGGCGATCTGCCATCTTCAGGGAGGAAACATAATTTTATTATATAAAACACTTAAAGCATTACAAATGTACTGTCAGTGCCATTATTAAAATATTGTTAAAATGATAAAATCCTCTAAAATTCGTAGGTTGTATATTTATTCTGCATGCTTTTGTAGGTGTTCTGTCCTGGTTTTTGGAATTACACAGTCCGTCTACTAAGTTTTAGGACTGATTGTGCAGAGCGAATACTACGCGCGCCATCAGACTGTCGCCCACAGAAACACGTAGCAGCAAGTCTCGACACGTTGTGTGCTTAGTGCAGTCTGAGTGAGTTGAGCAGTATTTGTGATTTGTGGCGTGAAACGAAGCTGTGTGTAAAAGCCTCGTCATGCATTTGAGTATGGAGCAACGATTAGCGATAAAGTTCTGCTTTAAAGCTGAAAAAAGTGTGAAGGAAACTCTACAAATGGTAAATGCAGCTTATGGGGACCAAGCACTATCCCGTTCGAATGTTTTCCGATGTTATGGACGATTTCATGATGGACGAGAGGACATTGAAGACGACCCCAGGAGTGGCCGGCCTACAGAGTGTCGCCAATGACAACAATGTCGAGAAGATTTCTCAATTGTTGCTTCAAAACCGTCACCTTTAGCTAAGAATGCTAGCAGACGAGGTGAACATTGGCAAGGACACAGTGAGAAAGATTTGCGAAAAGGGAAAATTTGTTCGCGCTTTGTTCCACACTCTTTGACTCCAGAACAGAAAGGCCAGAGAACTGCAGCTTGCCGAGATTTGATTGCCACAGCAGACAGTGATCTTGACTTCTTTAAGAAGATTGTAACTGGCGATGAGACGTGGTGTTTTGCCTACGATCCGACCACTAAACGTCAATCCGCTGCGTGGGTCGGAGAAACCTCGCCACGGCCGAAAAAATTGCGATTTCAGAAGTTTCGTGTCAAGACAATGTTGGTGATTTTCTTCGATTGGCAAGGCGAAATCCACAAAGAATTTGTTCCGGAGGGTGAAACTATGAATGCAGTGTACTACAAAGGTGTAACGGAAAGGGTCCTAAACAGAATTCGACGTGTCAGACCGGGCATGTGTGGATCTGGTGATTGGTTCCTTTTGCATGACGACGCCCCGTCCCACAACGCGACAATCGTCAAGCAGTTTCTGGCCCAACGAAAAGTGACTACGCTCGATCACCCTCCGTATTCGCCAGATTTAGCACCTGCTGATTACTTTTTCTTCCCAAAAGTGAAATCCCACTTGAAGGGGCGTCTCTTTGACTCGATTTCATACATCCAGAATGCCGTGACAAGTACATTAAACACCACTGCAAAAGACGACTTCTACACAGGCATCCAGAAGCTGTATGACCACGCAGATCTGTGTGTACAGTTAGGAGGGATGTATGTCGAAAACTAAACAACAAAAGTGTAATTTGTTTCACTCAAATACTTTTTATAATGCCAGTCCTAAAACTTAGTAGACGCACTGTGTATGTGGCTTTTTAATGGAACTAGCTGTGTTTGCCGTGTGTGTGTGTGTGTGTGCGCGCGCGCGCGCGCGCGCGCGCCGGTGTTTCGTAGTGAACCCGAAACACCGAAACACACACGCACACGCACGCGCACACGCACACACACACACACACACACACACACAGAACGCCAACAAAATCATGCAGAACAAATACATAACCTACGAATTTTAGAGGAATTTAGCATTTTAACAATATTTTAATAATAGCACTGACAGCATATGTGTAATGCTTTAAGTGTTTTACATAAAGTGATGTACCTCCCTGAAGATGGCAGCTCGCCGAAAGATGTTCGAGGAAAATACTGAATAAAAACATAGTGAATATTAAAGAAACTGTGCATTTGGTTGGTTTTCATTTCTGAAATTGATTTCAATGCACGGAGATGAGCAATATAAAATTATGAACAATTTTTCGCAAATCATACTTGTATATTTATTACTGCTGTCGTAACCGCTACATGTTTCGATGGTCAAGCCATCATCGTCAGGGGGCAGCAGAGGTTACAGGTTCCATTAAACATCCAAAGTTGTGAAATATTTCACTGACGCTGCAGACCGCCGTTCTGCGTTATGTAAATGTCAGTCGAACCAAACACTGTGTTTAGAACAGTCGGGGCACGATATCACTCGCCCTGTACAGTTAAAATGTAAGCTACAAATATTGATTTACAATTAAAATGGATTTCATAATTAAAAGATATGATGCGTTGTTTTAAGCAATAATTAAAATATTAACCCTTTAAAGACGAAACGCATTCTAATATAAAGACTCAGTGCGTACCGTGCAGTAAACACTCTCCACCTCAGTTTAAAAAACCGATAATTTGACGACGTGTAAGGCAAAAGTTGCTGTTTGTTCCCAGATAAGTACAAAACACATAAACGCAATGTGGGCACCGCGTAGAATTTTTTAATGTTAAACCTGGTTGTACGTAAAGTTACCGCTAGGCTTTAAAAGGTTAATATTAAAATATTTGTAGCTTACATTTTAACTGTACAGGGCGAGTGATATCGTGCCCCGACTGTTCTAAACACAGTGTTTGGTTCGACTGACATTTACATAACGCAGAACGGCGGTCCGCAGCGTCAGTGAAATATTTCACAACTTTGGATGCTTAATGGAACCTGTAACCTCTGCGGCCCCCTGACGATGATGGTTTGACCATCGAAATATGTAGCGGTTACGATGGCAGTAATAAATATATGATTTGCGAAAATTGTGCATAATTGTTGGTTTGTTTTGACATTAGAAGTAAGATATTAAAACGGATTTTCGATAAATAGGGCGAGGGGGGGGACACAATTAGAGAAGGAGAGGGCTTTCGTGAACAGGGTAAAGATTTTCTTGATAGGCAATAAAATAAACTGGATGGATGTTATCCCTTTGTTCTTGCAACAATCAAAAACTAATCAGTTACATCACAGTCCATCACAAATATATATTTGTGTACTAAAAGCAAGCTACTTATTCCAGCCCTTCTTTCCTATTGTCAGGATTATATAGAAAACCCTAAAATAAAAGAAAAGTTGTAAATTTATATATATACTTGTATAGCGAGCTATTAAATCACACGTTTTGATTACAATTTCATTTATCGTAAAATGCCTTCACGGTAGCTTAGTCAGTGGGATTTGTGTTTTGCTGCATTCTTATTCAAAATTTTTTTTAAAAATACTCATCACTGAGGTCAGGTTTTTTACTCAATACATAAAAACATATTATTACATTACATAACATTACATTACATTACATTACATTACATTCAGCTTTAAGCTTTGTTAAACGTTGTGTAGATCTACGTTTTCAAAAGGGCGGGGGGGGGGGGGGGTATATGCTCTTCCGTCTCTATATATATCCTATCCGTCCAGTGACGAAATTTGTTTATTTGGAGATATAAATTTTACGAATATATTAATCCTATACTTTATTTTAACAGCAGTATTTATTGAAACGTTTCCTTCTTACGGTACTTGGATATATTTCTTTGGTACTGTTGTCCGCACCCTTTTATATTTACACGCTCGTCAAATTAGAGAACATTCGTGAAATTTTGTGGTTTGATATGACACTCAACAACCTCCAGCATTACCAAACCTACTCTTGCGATAAAAGCCAGGCAGCAGTGTACAGCTATATACAACGTAAATTGAACAGGTAATTTCACTTTGACACGATTCGTGGACGTTAAACTTCAGTGAACTGCGTAATCATGACCGCGTCACGATGAAATATTGTCATGTAACTTCCGTACATCAAGTTCATGCGCTAATGTTACGCTGATCCCGAACCTTTTCCAACTGGACAGAATTCAGTACGAGATACTCTTGAATTAATTAATTAATTAATTAATTAATTAACGAACGAAAGAACGGATGAATGAATGAATGAATGAATGGATTGATGGATGAATGAATGAATGAATGAATGGACGGATGAATGGATGGATGGATGAATGAATGAATGGATGAATGAATGAATGAATGAATGAATGAATGAATGGATGGATGGAAGGATGGCTGGATGAATGAATGAATGAATGGATGAATGAATGGATGGATGGATGAATGAATGAATGAATGAATGAATGGATGAATGAATGGATGGATGGATGGATGGATGAATGAATGAATGAATGAATGGATTGATAGATGAATGAATGAATGAATGGACGGATGAATGAATGAATGAATGAATGAATGAATGGACGGATGAATGAATGAATGAATGGATGGATGGATGGATGGATGGATGGATGGATGGATGGATGGATGGATGGATGGATGGATGGATGGATGGATGGATGGATGAATGAATGAATGAATGGATGGATGGATGGATGGATGGATGGATGGATGGATGGATGAATAAGTAAATGAATAATCAGCATTAAAGATTCATCGTTCGCCGAATGTGTCGCCAAATATTATAAGGGTGATAATAAGGAGAAGGGTGAGACTCGCGGTTATGTATCACGCATTGGACTGGACAGAAATGCATACAGCAATATGGTGGGAAAATAAGAAGGGTAAAGACAATTGAAAGATCTCGAAGTAGATGAAAAGATTTTAGTGTGGATATTCAATAAATAAAAATGAACACTTTGGAGTGGACCACCAGATAAGCATTAAGTACTCAAGCGAAAATCGGCAACATGGAGCTAGATTTTATTTTTACAACACACTTTTAAAATAAAGTTAAATGTTTATACAATTCTTTAACATATACTCTAAAGCAATACTGCAATGGAGAAACCCCCCTACATTAATAGATTAAAACAAAATCTCATTTCACGCACATCTCACATTTTCCACGTATTTCAACGTATGCATACGCCACATAAAAAAAATACCAATTAAAAGACACAGTTAAATAAAGCTAATGTTTTCTGTTATATGCCAATTTCTGCCAAAGAAGTTCTTTTTTAAATATTCGAAGAACTTGACCAATAGTCACTTTAAACCTCATACCGCAGTCCTTCGTTTCCGTTTTTTATCCAAGCCGTTCAGTGGCTTTAAGATTAAATATTTGAACAAACAACGTAATACCACAATTTTGTCTTCACGTTACACATTATTTTCGAATAAGACATTAAAATGACCAAACAATAAGATGGACCATCAGTCACAACTATGTTTTCAGACAATATATTTATTGTCCAAAACAGGCTGCAAGTTTCGGCTTGTTCATAAAGCAGAGGCAAAAGAAAGTAAGAAACAAACAAGTACTTTATACAAAACAATACTAATTGAAATGGAGATGTCAGTCTTAGAGAGTCACACAGGTTCGTTTTGTGTATTGATCGACACGGAGTTAAATTTAAAATATTCCATTATATATTTAGATAATTTTTTAAAACCGGTGGAATTTTTGATGCAACGCTTCCAGCACGATTCCTGAATTCCTCTTTGATGATCATTTGCATTGGAAATGCGGTAAGTAGAGGAGAAGGCTCCTAAAAGCGATCACATCTGTAACCGACACAATTACATAGACTTGTGTGTTTAAAAAACAATATTATAAATTCAATATAAAAAAATAATATAGCTTAATTTTTGACTATGAAGTACAAAGTTTTCGGCCCATGTTCTTGTCAAAATACACTTAGGCATCAATTTATTCAAAATCTTCTGATAATTCAGAGGTCTGTTATGTCTAAATATAAATAAATACCTTAAAAACATAAAGATATATAAAATACAATAAACAAAATCAGAAAGTGTGAGGAAATGTTTTACTTACATATATATCATGTATATGTAATAAGATACAAACACTGTTGTTTGTGGAGACAATAAAATGTAATGAAATGCAGTAAAAGAGATCCAACGTATGCACAATGTTACAGTTTAATTATCAAACTTGGTCTTTCATTTCCCCAACATGTTTCGGCAAATAGTTATGCCATCATCAGGGAATATTATTACAACTATTTACTGAAACATGTTGGGGAACTGAAAGTTTGATTAAAAAACGGTAACGTTGGGCATAACTTGGATTTCTTTTAGTGTGTTGAGCATATGCACGGAGATGAACAACATAAAATAACGAAAACATATTTCAGATTGCTTGTCCATCTGTTTCTCTATTCATGCAAAACAACGGGATGTCTCAACCTAACACAAAGTATCACCCTACCGTTTAATTGCAGAAAGGTATTTTCCTTTTTCTAATTCCCTACTCAATGATATATCTTACTTCCCCAATAATTCAGCCTCATCTTTATTCCACCAACCATTATTACAGTTTCTCTCTCTACAGAGAGAGAGACACACTCCCCTCTCATTACAATGGTAACAATTAAATCAAACTGATTAAGAACTAAACCAGAAGGGGGCACGGTTATCACGGTACAATTCCATGGTGGTCGTTTTAATAATTATTCCGAACTTAAGGAGAGGACTTCAAAATCCGACCTCCACATTTCTTTGGAGGGCTGCAGGGAGGAATTTGAGAAAGAGAGGGCACGGGGACAGATTATTTAACTAATAACTTTCCTAATGCAGCAGGAAGTATGGGGAAGGAGTTTGGAAAAGATGATTGTGTGCAACAGCCAACCATCCGAAACGAAGTCAAAATTTCATTAAATTCTCTCATTGAAGTTTAATTTATCTCACAAAGAACCTTTGCAGTTTCCCTGAGTTTTTTCTTTTTTACTTTTTTTTTTAACACCCGACCTTTCATCTTCCTTCTGTTTTCAAAGTCTCGCTACTGCAAGATGGTGGCGTCATTTCCTGAAGAAGAAGAAGACGAAGAAGAAGAAAAAAGAAGAAGAAGACGAAATGCCTGAAACCCTCGGCTCAGTGTTTACGTATGGAAATTATTCCATTAAATTCTCACCACTCAATACTAGAGACACAGTTCACAGGCCGGGTTTAGCTTGGGTCTCTTCACCCATTATAATGCCTTTCGAACTGTAATATGGAAATCTGAAAAACGGAGCTCGTAAATTGCTTTTAGAAAATACACATACTAGAACATGGCTACGTACTTCGGTAATATTGGCCAAAATCTGCTATTTTTTTTCAGAGGTAAAAAGTACTCAGCTTCTGTAATAAAGAACTAATAGAGTCACGCGACGCGTGTTTAACCATAATTCCTCGTTTATTTTTAAACATACTGACTTCTATATTCACCATATCCACTGAAAGACCTGGACGATATTTTGAAACGAGCGCCATATTGCAGTAGACTACTGGATTCAGATGCTCGACTAAATGTAAGATTTTATAACGCGCGAAGGTTCATTACCGTATTAACAAAATCAGCGTATCAAAACCTATCCTGATCCATATACCTCCAGTACACGTCGTCAAAACATACGTAATTTAAACACGTATTAATGTTACATTCTTACACACTTCAACACAGTGGCCCACACTTCAATTAAAATTTTAAAGCCTAGCGGTAACTTTATGTACCACCAGGTTTAACATTAAAAAATTCTATGTGGTGCCCACATTGCGTTTGTGTGTTTTGTACGGATCTCAGAACAAACAGCAACTTTTGCCTTATAAAACATTAAGAGACTGGTTTTTATAACCGAAGTGGAGAGTGTTTACAACGCGGTACGCACTGATCCTTATATAAAACAGATACGCTCCGTCTTGAAAGGATTAAACTTTAGGTAAAACGTACACTAACATACGTATTGATTTCTTTGTTACTTACTGAATTTAAAAAACTTTTATCTGCTTTGAACTTGAGTATGGATTATATAAAACGTGTGCAACTGTTTTATAACACAGTTGACAGATTTAAACTTGGTCACTTCCCTTAAGACGAGAAAATGTTTTCAGTTAACTGAAGTTTGGCACACCCCTGTTTGAAGCAAATAAAACAAAAGAAACAACTCTCGCCCTGTCTCAGCAGTGACTGTCTTCCCACTAACGGAAAGTAGATGTTAACACGGTGTCTTGCCTATACAATAGTATTACCTTACGCTGGAACATTAAAACAAGTAATTAGTGTTATTATTGTAATAAACCTGGTCGGCACTAACGACTGTTTGTGCCTTCCGGTGGAAATGCACTCAAAGACGACAAGCTTTCTATATCTCTACATTGAGAGAGGATAAACAAAATGCATTAAAAACGACAGTCATGGTTAATTGGATAAAACCGACCTAAATTAAAATGTTAGGTAAAGCAGTCCCATTACAGGCCTGGACAGGCCCACAGGGTTCCAGGAGGTTGAGGCTCCCAGATTTCTAGAGAGTCGGCACATGAAGGTGGCAGGTTGTCACCCCAACGCAGCGGCCGCCTTTACACCCTGGTATAACCCCAGGGCCATTGTGCGACCGAAAGGATTATGCCAATGAAAAATTCCAATGACATCATCGGGAATCGAACCCGCGACCTCCCGGTTTGTAGCGCAGTGCCTCAATCAACTGCGGCCAACCCGGCCCCCCAGATTAAAATGTTACTGAACTTTAAACTTAGGAGATACTGGCCTGTTGTCTATAGCTTTATCTAACACTGTTCTTGTGGCAAACTTTAGCAACCGTTTCTACACACACTTCCTTCCTCTCTGTGGTTCTTGTCCTTCGAAGTTAGTGTGTAGTTTAGAAATCCCAGAAATTCCCCCTGGGACGTGTGATAAAATCCACCAAGTAAGAGAGTGCCTACAACCAGACCTGAGGAGAAAACACAAGTGCTGGAGAGAGGGGGGCGGGGGGCGGAGGGGGCAGCACCAATATCGCACTAACTTCAGCTTTGTTCCCCCTACAACTAAGTTCCCTATTTAAAACTAAAGTCACGAACTGTTAACCGTCTAAGACACGTTAAACCCACAGCCATTCCGGTCCCACAGCTACAGATCCTTGTTTAGGACACCAATTAATTCTCCATCAGTTCATTCACGGCCCATTAGAGACATCGCGATTTGGGGTCGATTCACATTATACGGCCCGGCACGACAAAACACGACACGACACGACACGATACAACACGACAAAATATTCTTTTACTGTTTTCACATGCTCGAATTCACATCAGTCTGTCACTGACATTTAACGACAAAGACAATATCGTTGGCATTGAAAGAAGAGAATATTTTGCTTGTCTGTTAACTGACGGTAGATGTGAATGCACACTAGTTTTTATCGTGTCGTGTCGCTGTCGTGTCGTGACGTATAATGTGAATCGACCCTTAGTGGTACGTAGGTATTTACGGGCGGTATACCATTTGCATGGTTTACTTGAAATTAGGTGCGAAATATTCGTAGTCGATTTAAAGACGCTGTTCTACCTGAAGTCGTCAGTTTCGTAGATTAAGAGGGTTTTGCAGTAACTGCGGGTCCTCTAATTGCCTGTGCAAAACACCCAAATGAAAAGGGCAGTGGTACTGAGTACAGTCTAGAGTTATGTCCACACTATGTAACAGAAAATGAAACTAATATCTGTGACAAAAATCTGAAGTTATCACAGCGCTGCTGGTGAAAATGCAATCATTCTGCGACATGACGAAGTTTCGACTTGCAAATAGCTACCGACATTTATTGAAAAGAGACGTTTTCTATACATTCAAATATAAAGCAAAATTATTTCTGACGCCATACAATGTAATTAAATGTGTAAGAGGAAATTAACAACCCCCAAGGACAGTCACTTATGCTAAGTAAAACAAAAAAGATAAGGTAAAGGTATCCCATTACAGGCCTGGGCAGGCCCTAAGGGTTCCAGATTAACAGACAATCGGCACATGAAGGTGGTAAGGTTGTCAACCCTACTCACCGGCCGTCTTTACCCCCAGGAAATATTCCTGGTACTCATTTCTTTTAGATGCTGAGCACACCACAGGGCCATAGTGCGGCCGGAAGGATTATGTCAATGAAAAATTTCAATGACACCAACGGGAATCGAACCCGCGACCTTTCGGCTTGTAACGCAGTGCCTCAACCAACTGCGACACCGCGTGCCCCCTTATGCAGAATAACAAAGA
The DNA here is from genome assembly GCA_013340265.1 of Coptotermes formosanus. Lineage (NCBI taxonomy): Eukaryota > Metazoa > Arthropoda > Insecta > Blattodea > Rhinotermitidae > Coptotermes > Coptotermes formosanus. Next base: position 366,119 of record BLKM01000656.1, read on the forward strand.
ACATATCTGACAAATGTATACAACGGTATACAGTGCCAGATTGTCCCATTATCCTTTCACGACTACTACGGAACTGAGTGTCATCCTTTAGAAAGGCCTAACGTATAACAATCTACAGTCAGATACGCTAACAAACAGAGACGGCGTCGCTAATTGGAACGCAGCATATGCACTGTAACAAACCATTGCGAACGACGTCGGAAATTCAATCAAAATCACGGGAAACTGTTGAATTGTGTGGCTGGCATCTCCCCGAGGACGACATGTGTCCTCTATGAGCCTGGTTGAATTATTCTGAACGGGGCATGCCTTTGGTTACCGCGTCAGACTCATGTCCCTTTTGTACGGCATGTAATTGAAATGAGACAAAGCAACACTTCAGCCTATCGGCCCTCTATATCTCTTAACCTCACTTCTTCACACCTTATATTGACCGACGTGACTCCAATATAGCCACACGAGAACACTGTATTGTCAGACAGCCTTGCAGTTCAAATTATCGAATTCACTGCTTGTTTGACGATGACTAACCAGTAATTTAATTTAATCATGTGGGATCTGACGTTCTCACAGCGATGGGTTAACTTGGGATGACAGTAACTGGACATTAGGCCGTGCCATGGCTCAGGCGGTTAGCCGCCGGCCTCCCACCGCGGAGGCACGGGTTCGATCCCGGGGTCAGTCCATGTGGGATTTGTGGTGGACAAAGTGGCACTGGGACAGGTTTTTCCCCGAGTTCTTCGGTTTTCCCCCGTCAATTTCATTCCACTGCTGCTCCATTACTAGGAAAAGGACAAAAAATAATAATCATCATCTTCATCATAGGGTTGCACAAGAAGCCTCAAGGCTGCAGTGCGCCCGTAGAGTCTACTGCGGGGCCCTTCACCACTTAAAAAAAACTGGACATTAAATCATAAATTTATGCGTATACCATAATATTATACACATGAGACCAGCGCTTTTCTGGGACATTACGAGCCGTTGTGTGGTAATTGTTTATCGACGTTTCGGGACACTGTATCGGTCTTATCTTCAAGGGTCAAGAAGTCCAAGAAGAAAAGACATCCCACAAGATCGCAGACCTCATCAATATCGCGGCGTAAGCCTGAAATCAAAATTATACGCCTGTTTAAACCAAAGACTGTTGAGGCGTGGCAGACACGAAGACTTGAAGGAAACAAGAGAGTTACATAAAATTTTGGTTGGCTTCTCTCATGATATCTAATTTGAAAACTGAGAAGTGGGCCATTGGATAATGCTGTAATGTCAAGCACTTACGTTTTTAGATGTGAGGTAGACTCTAATGACCTCAGGCTCGTGAAACAGTAAAATTTTGTGAGCATGGTGTGTAACACACCGTTTTCTTAGTAACAGAATACCTCAGCCGCTTTAATAAGTACAAACTGCTAACCGTCACAAGCATTCATCAAATGAATTTGCCTGAGAAATAACAGCGATTTTAACAGTAAACATTTTTTGGACCTGGACGAGGTAAGAGCGGACTGCAGCGGACTACGTAACGAGGACTTTCATGACCCGTACTCCTCACCGAATACTATTTGGGCGATCAAATCGAGAAGAATGAGATGGGTGGGGCATGTGGCATGGCTTTGAAAGAGAAGAGGTGCATACAGGGTATAGGTAGGGAAGCCCTAAGGAGAGAAACCATTTTAAAGACGTAGGCCTAAGTGAGAAGATAATATTAAAAAGGATCGTCAAGAAATAATATGAGAAGAAGTGGACTGGACCGATCTGGTTCAAGACAGGAACCTGGCGGGCTCCTGTTGAAACGGTTACAAAATTTCGGTTGCCATAAAATTCGGGAATTTCTTGAATAGGTGCGAAAATAGCTTCTCAAGAAGAACTCTGCTCCATGGATTTGGTTATGGTGGTAATCATAACAAATAAATGAATCTGTCAAGACTCTTTGGGAATAGACACTAATAGCATATGAATGGACAGGCAAGGAAGTTATAAGGACACACCGATTCTGCAGTTGGTGGTTGCTGTGTCTATCCCTTCGCCGTGTCCAAAATTCAGCCCATTAGTCACGTTTACCCTCCCACAGCCAAGCTGAATTTAATTAAATTTGTTTGGTAGCGGCAGACATGTGGAGGTTAGCAATTTCCACAGGAGAGAAATTTATTCGCACGTAAGGAACTTGGGGAAACACGTGGGCACAGGCGGCTCTGTAATACAGACTGACACGTGTACACGGCGAAGTTAAAACATATATGGGAGTTAAGATCAGGTGACAGCTACGAGAAAGTGACAACGAATTATTTTACAACTTTACAAATTACAGTTTCGATAAAATTTCTAACACAAGTTTTGTGCATTTCTATGCATTATCGTTGCATTATCGAAAAGTTTTAAATAAAAGAGAACGTTAGGAATAAAAACAAGCGAAGTAAGAGAAGAGTGGAAAAAAATACAAGCCGAAATTCTGAATCGTAAAAACTGCTGCTACAAATAGGTTTAAGGACATACTGAGCAGCTTATCTTACACGAGGACTGTACGATTTTCGAATGCAAACGGTGCCAAGAGCTGGCACGCCGTATATAATTAGTGCCAATTGTGTCACGCCGTATATAATTAGTGCAAAGTTGTGTCACGCCGTATATAATTAGTGCAAAGTTGTGTCACGCCGTATATAATTAGTGCCAAGTTGTGTCACGCCGTATATAATTAGTGCCAAGTTGTGTCACGCCGTATATAATTAGTGCCGAGTTGTGTCACGCCGTATAGAATTAGTGCAAAGGTGTGTCACGCCGTATAAAATTAGTGTCAAGTTGTGTCACGCCGTATAAAATTAGTGCCAAGTTGTGTCACGCCGTATAGAAGTAGTGCCAATTTGTGTCACGCCGTACAGAATTAGTGCTAAGTTGTGTCACGCCATACGAAATTAGTGCCAATTTGTGTCATGAACAAAATTAGCGCCAAGTTGTATCACGCCGTATAGAATCAGTGCCAATTTGTGTCACGCCGTACAGAATTAGTGCCATTTTGTGGCACACCGTATAAAATTAGCGCCACTTTGTGTCACGCCGTGTAGAATTAGTTCCAGTTTGTCACACCGTGCAGAATTAGTGCCAAGTTGTGTTAGGACTCACCATTGCATAGAAAGAAGCGTGACATGTAATCACACATCAGCTATCGGCTATGTTTACCATTTTCAGTGCGATATATTGAACTGGCGTCCCGATGGATTTGATATCATTAGCACAAAATCAAAATTCGTTTCATCACTTCAGTCTTTGTTCCGTAAATAATCTCTCTTTGTTTACAACTGCAGACCCGGCTATAACACCACTATCTTACGAAGTCAATGTAAGCGTCATGCTTAATTGAACCCCTTTCCAGTTCGATTGTATACCAAACTGAATTACTTTCAATAACATAGGCTGGCCGACTGAACTGTTAACAGGGACGTGTTGTGCGTGAGTTCCTAAGGTTTAGCCACCAGCTCAGCAGAGTGTTCTATCTAACTGCCTAGCAAGTTTGACTTCTCCATCAATACTACTTAATTGCAGAGGCAATTCAACTGCACAGAGAAGCCTATATTGTAATATTGCCAGGAGCACTGTTAGTTAAGTAGGCAGGCGAGTATGTGACCAGGCTAAGGTATGTTGTAACACTGCTATGAGAACTATGCGTGTTATGAGAACTAGTCTTAAGTATGTACAGGGTGTTCATTTCATCGTGCTCCTGAGGGTCACTGGTGGAGTCTGTGTATTATCAGTGATCTCTAATTACCTATTTGATTATTGTACAGGATGTTGTCTCATTGTTCGTATACTTGTATCGTTGTTTTGTGCACCCGAATCATTGGCTTTATCATATTTTAATCACTCGGTTTATGTTTTCATTATTCGTTTTATATTTGTTTTAACCTTTTGTATGTTTTGTTTTCTATTTTGTGGGTTATCCCAGTGGCCGCGCGGTCTAAGGCGTAGGTCTGCGGCCGAGCGCTTGCTGGGATCGTGGGTTCAAATCCCACGGGGCGGCATGGATATTTGCCTTGTAGAGTGTTTGTGTTGTCAGGTAGAGGTCTCTGCGACGGGCCGATCCTTCGTACAGAGGAGTCCTACCGACTGTGGTGTGTGTCTGAGTGTGATCAAGTGAAAATAAACAACCTCGACACCTACTGTGAGTAGGTAGAAGAGGGAAGGACTGCGGAACGAAACGATTTTGTGGGTTGTGTGTTTTTGTGTTGTATTGTTTCTCCTTTTGTATAATTTTTGTTTCTTGTTTTATTCGTGAACAAGTGTACCGACAAATGCCACGGGATGGAAACCCACTGCAGTTAATGAATACCATTATTATTATTATTATTATCATCATCATCATCATCATCATCATCATGCATACGCCGAGACATTCAATGACGCCAACAATGCTCAGAGACAAGAAAAAAATTTATGCAGATGTTTGTGAATGTGGTAAAGGTCAAGGTTTCATAATTGATATATTCAAAACGACAAACCCTAATGAGTGCTTTAAAAGCTGAGAAATCTTTTTGACCCAATTTTTACATTACTATATAATATGATGTTTTCGTTAAGTCACCTTGAGGATTATGGCTACAAGAGAATAAGTGTTCATGATTAAAATAGGCGTGAAAATATCTAATATAACAAAACCGAAAAACAACTTTTTACAATGACGGTAAAAAGTTCCTATCAAACTAAAAATTCGTGAATCTTATCAAAATGAGCCAAAGTGTAACCCGGTTATAACGACATCGGTTTATATGACACCTCGCTTATAGCGTCAGATATTCTGTGGTACCAATTAATTCTACGCCGTTAACCATAACATTATAATTCTCGGTTATAATAACACTCGTTTATAACGACACAAAATATTCAGTTCGTGTCATGACTTTATAAGCGAGTTCGACTGTACTTTAAAAATCCACAAACACGGACACCTCAGTCCGGCAACAGACTTTATTTCTTCCGAGCAACCGGTGATTTTTCTACTGGCTCTGTCGGTAAATATTCACTTCATTTTACCGTCCGTCCTACACCAAGGCACACCTGTAACGGTGGTGGTCTTCTTTTTTTAAATAAACTTTTCGAAATTTGAATATAACCACTCATTGCCATCGTGTGCCAAGTTTAAGAATGAACGCAGCTGTAACTCCATCATCCTACATGCCTTTAGGGCGACAGTTTTGCCATTTTTACGTTTTTTTCAACTTTCTTAAAAATTCCTTCCTTTGCGCTGTTAACCTTTTAAAGCCTAGCGGTAACTTTACGTACCACCAGGTTTAACATTAAGAAATTCTACGTGGGGCCCACATTGCGTTTATGTGTTTTGTACGGATCTCAGAACAAACAGCAACTTTTGCCTTATAAAACATTAACAGATTGGTTTTTACAACCGAGGTGGAAAGTGTTTACAGCGCGGTAGGCTCTGAGTCCTTATATAAAACAGATGCGCTTCTTCTTTAAAGGGTTAAAGTTACGGCTATTTAATGGCGGTGTACCACCTACAGGTACTGCTTTTCGTCGAATATTATGAAAGAATGACGGTGATTTATTAAAAGTTATTTCCTCGGAATTTGTGTCCATTTCCTTCCAGGGAGTCAGGGAGGACTCTATACACAGTAGATGGCACGCTTATGGGTTTTCACCTTGCTGAGAGATTATACATTAAAACACCGCCACGCGGCCCTTTAAAATAATCTGAACGAAGTATACATTTGAGATGAAGCAAATATAGCAGTAACATGAAATAAATTTAAACTTAACAGAGTCATGTGAAATGAAATGCCACTCCCCGAGCAACTGTATTTATACGAGGACTGCAACGCCACTGATACAGGATCGTCTAATACGTAAGCAATAATATTAAATATTTAGGGGTGTTTCTCTTTATATTCTGGCGGGGAAATTTTTCCACATCAATGTTCAGTCCGCGACCCCATCGATAAAATTTAAACTGACAACACTGTTTCTTTAGGGACTTCGTTAAGTTTAAATGAGACAAGAAAGTTGTGTCTGATATCCACGGATAAATATACCCGTCGTCTTAAGGAGGTTTCAGGTCAGACAACAAGTTCTGCCAACTTACTGGCTGGCACTTTCCTTGAAGTGCTGTAGCCTGCAGAGTTGGTAGTTTAAATTCATGATTATAGAGGTTAAAGACGAAACTGTAATGTGGCCTCCTGTTCTATATATATGCCTAAGAAACCTGGTCTTTTCACACTTGAGAGAGAAACAAAGAGACAAGGTGTTCGAGACAAGAATGCCAATACAAAATTTGAATCTGATTAAACTGACTTAACAAAGGAATGTTGATAAACTGGATAATGAAATAGTTTCATAATTTCTGGTGTTCAAACAAGGCAATGAGAAGAACCTAAATTAAATCCATTGCAAAGTTTTTGTTTACGCTATCTATAAGAAAATTAGCCCTTTAAAGACCGAACATATCTGTTTTATATAAGGACTCAGTGCGTACCGCGCTGTAAACACTCTCCACTTCGGTTATAAGAACCAATCTCTTAATGTTTTATAAGGCAAAAGTTGCTGTTTGTTCTGAGATCCGTACAAAACACATAAACGCAATGTGGGCACCACGCAGAATTTTTTAATGTTAAACCTGGTGGTACGTAAAGTTACCGCTAGGCTTTAAAAGTTTAATGCATACCTGTTCAGTATACGAGATGACACACTTCGACAGAGGCGACCTCCTCATTATGTGTTTGTCTTGCATTTCATAAGAATACTACACCACATAAATATCAGTTGCCGATCCCAGTGGCCGCGCTGTCTAAGGCGTAGTCCTGCGGCCTAGCGCTTGCTGGGATCGTCGGTTCGAATCCCACCGGGGGCATGGATGTTTGTCTTGTACAGTGTTTGTGTTGTCAGGTAGAGGTTTCTGCGACTGGCCGATCCCTCTTCCAGAGGAGTCCTATCGACTCTGGTGTGTGTCTCAGTGTGATCAAGTGAAAATAAACAACCTCGACACCTGCTGTGAACAGGTAGAAGAGGGAAGGACTAAGAAACGAAACAAAACGCAACTACTTCACAAGCTCCAGTAATTATTTTCCACCCAATTTTCTTTCGTAAGATTGCTGTTACTATTCAGGTAAATTTAATAGGATGCACTTTCATGAATTTTTAATTTTCTTTCTCCTTAACAAAAACAGGCCCTAAAGTAAAAAAATTTCTGGAATGCTTACCTGCGATAGGATTTCAATATTTATTTTAAAAATTCACCCATACCTATTCTGCTAGACCTATACAAAAAAAAAATCACGGCTCAGTAATAAACGTTCCCTATACCTTCGAACACAACTATTTGTCTTTATTCAAAAACCGCTACATGATTTATTCTTAATGTTACATTAAATTAATATTTTTAACTCCTTTTAAAACATTGTATTGAAAGCCTAATTGTGGTCTGTTGAGACTTAAATGTGTAGCTGTTCTTGGAAAAAGATAAATAGTTGTGTTAGACGAAATGCTAAAGGGTTGTTACTGAAAGCTCTACAGACACAAAGGGATGATCCCGATAAGATTAACAATGAGGCTTCTCGGAAATAAAACGACTGAAGTGCCTTAAAGATGCCGTAGGCGGATACGTTTTAATTTCTATCAAAACTGTGGAAGACACCGGGACGTAAAGTTACAACACTAACCTAGAAAGAGCCCATTCCTTTTCCATTTCTAGCTTACACTTAATTTTCTATTGCTGTGCCCGCCAGATGCCGGTGGAGACGAAAATTATATACGTAGATTTTCGTGTAAAACTTCACCAACAATAGCAATCAAAACACGACAACAGGAACTGCTCAGTACAATAACCGCCGTACGCTGAATCTAAACAAGCTCTTAAGGGTGAAGTTTAGGTTAGTTCCATACGCTAAAGCGACTTTAATAACAATGTTATTGTACGCTGTGTTCAGAAGAGGGACAAACGCAAAGCACTTAGAAATGGAAAGAAGAACAGAATAGCGAAAGGGAGCACAAATATAACGACTGCCGTGAGGGATCTAAAAGGGAAAACCTAAAATGAGAAATGAAGGAAATTGCACAATAAAGACGTTCATAATTTGTAATTTGTAACTAAGGTTCTGAAGATATGTAGGCTAGATATACATATATATCACACTCAAAAAATGAATTACATTTTTATTTTAAAACACTTCATATGAAAGTACGACGTGCAAGTTAAACGGAAAAGTGAAGACAATATCGCAGTGTATCTGGGGCGACATTTTGATGACGCATACTGGATTCAGACGGTTAATAAACTGAGCCACGTGGTGAAGGGTTCAGTTACGCAAAACGATGACTGAGGTGATTATGTTACTGTCACTATAATAAATGTGACGATGATTGTGATGACTACCGTTGTAAAGATGATGACGATGATTGTGATAACTATGATGGCTACAAAACTGATGACTGTGACTTCGATGACGAAGATTCTGGCAGCCAATTAGCCTCACAATTATGGTTTCTTATTATTGCTATTAATACTAAATTATTTTGGGTTATTTTTGTAATTGGCCATTGTGCTGTTAAGCCAGCACGTTAACGAATCAAAATTGAATTATTATTACTATTATCATCATCATCATCATCATTATCATCATCATCCCCTTTATGCACGATATTCACACTTATATACCTGAAACAAACCACGTTTCTAGGGTACACAGTGCCGCAGCTATCCCGCGCGTACTGTTAATGGTACATATAGCGCTGTCTGCAATATTAAACTCCTCTGTGCTTCTACATTAGCACTTTCCGCAGTGTGTGTGCTGCGCCCAATATAGCTGTTTTCTGCAGTTCCTTGATATCGTGCTTTCCCGGTACGCTGCTCAAGTATTTTCTGAAGGATTTTGAAATGGTTCCAGTTGCTCCTATTATAACTGGCCTCACCTTTGTTTTTACATTCCACATGCGCTGTATTTCTGTTGTAAGGTCTTTATATTTTAGAATCTTCTCGGCTTCTTTCTTTGTCACATTTCTGTCTCCCGGGATTGCTACGTCAATTAGCATACATGTTCCTGTTTCATCATCCCGGATTATGATGCCCGGTTTACTGTTGGGGACGGTTCTGTCGGTTTGCACTTGTTGATTCCGCAATACAGTTACCTTGTCCACTTGACCTATTTCTACTGATTTCGGTATGTGTTCATACCAGAGTTCACTGTCTAATTTTACCGCCAGTTCCTTACATATATTAAAGTGCAGCTGAGCACACACGCTATTATGTCGTTCAATATATTCTTCTTTGCCAATATTGGGCACGCTGACACAGTGCGGTCTGCTGTCTCCTCAAATTAGTGACAATATCTGCATTTGCTGTCTTTTTCTGTGTGCAGTATTATGTACTTGAGCGCTTCCAAAACGAAATATAATTTTAGCAAAAGCTGTACCTACTGCCAACGCTCTTCATATTTATAACGGACACAACAGCGAAATCACTCCGACATCTCCAGCAGTCAGTGCCTGCTACAAACGGTTTGTAAATTCTTTCCACCTAGCGGTCTTCCTTACATTACGCTTTACTTCCTAAAATTCCATTTCATCTCCTTTCGATGTAAAGGGAATTCTTGCAACACAGATTTAAGCAAAACGAAATTGTACCGGCCTTCAAGCAGCAATGGTGGCAAATGCAACACACTGAACAACGCAGAAAAAGAATCCATACGACTTCTAAGAGTAATGAGGCATGATATCAGAAAGTTACTAAGCTTAAAGAATTGAAAATTTGTCTCAAACTGGCGAAGGACAAAAGAAATCTTTTTAATTGTGTCTAAACTGAATCCTTAGACTTATATAGAAGAGCTTACGGATTTATTTTTTGGCTTCTACACACTTTGATAATGAAACGGTTTGGCGATTCTATGTAAATGCCTCCAGTATCTTTAAGGCAGAAGAGGATTACAGCCTAAACACAGACATCTATCGTGCAAGAGGAATGGAAGCTTTCCCATTAACGTAAGAACTCCATAAACGCTAATTTCAGAAGCAACTAAACTTCACTCAAAATCTCTCTTCCTTAATCCCAAACTTACACGTAAAGAGACCTCCCTATCTGCAGGCATTAGCTTTGCAGACCGAGCCACAGCGACGTAACCACTTTCAAGCGCACATTTCATTACTCTGAACTACGGTTTATGCTTAAATATTGTATTAACACTAACAGATAAATGTAAATAAAACAACGAAACAGTCAATTAAAAAAGACTGAAACACAGTATGAAAATCCCTTCACTTCATTTTCCAACTATCCATTCATTCCATTTATCTCCTCATGACACATTTCCTAGGTAAAGTTAAAGGTAAAGCAGTCCCATTACAGGCCTGGACAGGCCCTTAGGGTTCCAGGAGGTTGAGGCTCCCAGATTTCAAGACAGTCGGCACATGAAGGTGGTAAGGTTGTCAGCCCTAAGCACCGGCCGCCTTTAACCCCAGGATAAATTCCTGGTACTCATTTATGTTAGCGGCTGAGTCGACTCCAGGCACATAGTGCGGCCGGAAGGATAATGTCAATGAAAAATTCCAATGACACCATCGGGAATCGAACCCGCGACCTTCTGGCTTGTAGCGCAGTGCCTCAACCAACTGCGCCACCGCGACATTTCCTAGATACCTTCAATAAGGTTTTCTCCAAGCTTCATAAAATGCTTCTTTTTGGGTCACTAGTTGTGATTATGGGCAGAATTAAATCACTGCTTATACAGGGACATAATTTTTTCTGACACCTTTCGCTGTTCACATCTCGTCAGTTCTCTTATTAGACCCAGCAGAACCTCGACGTGCGAAGAGCAAGTTTGTCACAGGTGATGAAGCCCGTGAACCGAAGGAAAGAATGCCACGCACCTTTAAACACGGTGAGTAAAACCCCACTCTTTACTGCAGCACAATTAACAAGACAGACAAAGCGAGTATAAATGTAGCCTTGAGGCGCGTTCGCGTAAACATTGTTACCGTGCAAAAGCAATAAGTATTACATATTCTGAGCGTGTGTCTGTAGCCTTAGTTATCCAGCATGCAAAGCGCATGCGCCGTATTATATTGTCATCTGTGGCCTGTCTGGCTCTACCATATTTTTCCACATTATCTCATAAACGGCACGATTTTCGGGAAAAAGTTATTGAACATAAAATGTGTGTTTTGATTTTATCTACAGGTTTCGTCTGACACATTTCTCATTCTAAGAAGAATTCAGCGAGATATTATCATAAATGTACACAGGTCTTCATGTAAAGTACCCGTTATTCTTGTCAGATTTTAATGAAACTTGAATCTTTCTGACAGATTTTCGCAGAATAATCAAATAAATTTCGTGAAAATCCGTCCATTTGGAGCCGAGTTGTTCCATACATACACACACACACACACACACACACACACATACATACATACATACATACATACACACACACACACACACATACATACACACATACATACATACATACATACATACATACATACATACATACATACATACATACACACACACACACATACATACATACACACATACATACATACATACATACATACATACATACACACACACACACACATACATACATACATACATACATACATACATACATACATACATACATACATACATACATACATACATACATGCACACATACATACATACATACATACATACATACATACATACATACATACATACATACATACATACATACATACATACATACATACATACATACATACATACATACATACATACATACATACATACATAGCGAAGCTAATAGTCCCTTTTCGCAATTGTGCGAAAAGCGCGTAAAACGCATGGACCCCGATTCACGTCAAACTGGAATACGGCGAGCCCTACGCTGCTTGCCGTCACGCAAGTAACCTACGTGAAGAGTGGATCAGTGTTGTAAGGTAATACTTTGTGCCTGTGTATTGTAGTGCGTTCAGGAGGCTAGATATAAAAAACATAATTCATACTAGCAAATAACAAATGGAGAAACAAATAATAAGTAGATGTAAGATAAAAGACAAATAATAAAGAAAATGGCACAGGAAGGGAATAAATAACGAAAAAAGATGAAGAAAGGAAATAAATTCCAACTCTCGTCACAAAATGGTAGCCTGATCAGGAATGACGACATAGATGAACCCCCATAAGCAATAGAAAGTCACGTTTAGTGCACGTACATTATTTTCATCATTTTCATTCGCTTAACAATGGGGTCACATATGAAAAGCTGACAAAACCGGACAGCAGTGTGTCCATGACCCTGTAAATTGCCCACCGCCTCTTCGTGTATGTTTAGGCATCCCGGTAAACGACAGATGCCAAGCGCTAGGCGCCAGTGTTCGCTTGCTGTTCTGCATGCAACAGCACAAAGCACTCTCCTGGGACAGTCCTTGCCTGCAGCACAGAGGGAAGAAATTTTAACGTTGGATATCCAATGTATCGACCGAGTCTAGAGCTCATGGTCTCCCTAATACAAGTCCATATAGCGATAATAATATGGATAACACTACGTATTTCGCTTGATACAGCATCTATTCATTCAAACACTACATGTTTCGATAAAGCCGATTATCAACAGGTGTTTGTTTAAACAAAAATTTAACACTCATGGTAAAAACGTAAATTCTTGTGAGGTCTCAAAAACGATATAAAATATAAAGTACAACCGAATTGTAATTCTTGTTGGTGTATCATTTAACAAAAACGGTGAGGTGTATAATTTAAGACTTAAAAATTTTAGTGTACTAGTTCGTAATTAAAAAGTGTTAAAATGGCGATTAAACAAAATTCGTATCCTCAATAAATATAAGAATTTAAAATACAAGGTTATAAACTGTAACACGAATATATGCAAGTCGAACCCGCTTATAACGACATCGGTTTATGCGTCACCTCGTCTATAGCGTCGGATATTATGTGGTACGAATCATGCCTCACTGTTAACCGTATTATTATTATTATTTTCCTCGATTATAACAGCACTTGTTTTTAACGACACAAAACATGCAGTCCTGTTCATGACGTAACCGAGAGACACTCTATTTCCACAAGAAATTTAAATTAAATTTAAAATAAAACTTTTGTTATGTCCCATCTCCTCTAGTAACACAGTTTCAACATTTTCTATTTCCTTCTTTTTAAACAAAAGCTGCGTCTCAGTCGCCACAACGTCTCCTCGCAGAAACATAAATCGCTTAATGGAATTGAAGCTTAGTACATTCTCCTTCGAACAAATTCGTTATCCAGGGCGACACGCCCCTCAGGCCGAGACACCCGTCCTTCTCGCCCGGAGTAAATTCTAGGCAACTGTGTACATCAGATGTCCTTTCCAGTTTTCATGAGACAGAGACAGAGAGACAGTGGAGTCATTCAGACCCAATTAAAGCACATCTTTGCAGACAGGGGTCCCATGTCCCAGTCGATCAACAGCACGTACGTGTGGGTGAATCCCAATTACAGCTCCTGCACGTGGTCTTGTTAATGCCCGTCAGTAGATGATAGTGCATGGATTACACTGGGGCAAGTCGAGCATTAGTGACAAGCATGTAGATGTGTGTGGTACCAATTTTGTGTGTGTCGTGGACTGATTATATATTGTTACGTTCACACGTGTCAGTGGTGGCTCGTAGAGTCACTTCAGACTGTACTGTTACGTTCAGACTTATCAGTGGTGGCTGGTGGTCTTCACTTGAAACTCTGTTGTTAGTTTCTTACATATCAGTGGCGGCTGGTGATTTCATGCGTACCAGTGGTGGCTGGTAGATTGACTTCAGATTATACTGTTATTCTCGTGCGTATCAGTGGTGACTGGTAGATTCACTTCAGATTATACTGTTATGTTCATGCATATCAGTGGTGGCTGGTAGACTCACTTCAGATTATAATGTTCCGTTCATACATATCAGTGGTGGCTGGTAGATTTACTTCAGATTATAATGTTCCGTTCATACGTATCAGTGGCGGCAGGTGATTTCACTTCAGATTGTAATGTTAGATTAGTGTGCATCAGTGGTGGCTGGTAGAGACACTTCAGATTGTAATGTTAGATTAGTGTGCATCAGTGGTTGCTGGTAGAGACACTTCAGATTGTACCCTTATGTTCTTACTTCAAATCCCGGACAGTACATCCTCTAGTCTATTCATTATCCAGGCTATGCTCTATCCCGGCCCCCGAAACAGAATTATATCCTGAGGGAATATGCTCTTAATTTCGCCACTATTATAGCCTAAATTTCCTTTCTTACATTTGTTATATATGCCTATAGTCGTCTGCATTCCTGTCCCGCATTTTGGTCATGTGACACGGATTTTGGCTTTAGTAAAAAACAGATACCTGTCTGAAATAACACTTTCATTCCTGTGTTATAAAAGAGCTTTGTCCAGTATAGATCTGGTTATGTAAGTAGCATTCCCAGCTTATTGCATTATTTCAATTATAGAGGTAACTCCTACATGTTTCTGCCAATTATAGGACTTACAAACACAGATGTTATTAAAAGAGAAGTTTAAATGCAAAACTCACAATCGATCATCTATTTATTTTATCTACAACACTCTCTATACTTATATACAGTCGAACTCGGATATAACGTCATCAAAGGGACTGCATATTTTGTGTCGTTATAAACGAGTGTTGTTATAACCGAGGAGTATAATTTTATGGTTAACAGTGAGGAATTAATTGGTACCACAGAATATCTGACGCTATAGGCGAGGTGACGCATAAACCGATGTCGTTATAACCGGGTGCGACTGTATATTAATGCTTTTTAACTTTCAATTTATATTTTAGTACTTACCAACTAAATTTTTATAGTTTAACTACAAGATATTTGTGTGGTTTTCCTCCCTAAAAATGGCCACAAACGATGGCCGAAACATGTAGGAGTTACCTCTGCATTTTAACTTTTGTAAGAAGTTGGGAAAGAACTTGCTTATATACGAATATGGCACGGAAGAAGTATAATATTAAATCTGCTTGTTAATTTACATTTCGCACAAGGAGGATCACTACATAAAAATACATTTTTACTTAACCTTTTAAAGCCTAGCAGTAACTTTACGTACCACCAGGTTTATCATTAAAAAATTCTACGTGGTGCCCACACTGCGTTTATGTGTTTTGTGTGGATCTCAGAACAAACAGCAACTTTTGCCTTATAAAACATTAAGAGACTGGTTTTTATAAACGAAGTGGAGAGTGTTTACAGCGCGGTACGCACTGAGCCCTTATATAAAACACATAAGCTTCGTCTTTAAAGGGTTAAATTCCCTGCCTTTTTCTATAATGACATTTTTAGCAGTACCTGTAACATTATTTATGTGTTTCTCATTGTGATATGTACATCTCTAGCTAACTACGTGCCATTTTCAGCACATATTTTATTTTCATATTACTAATAATACTAACTTAATTCCACATAAGCTAAGCCACTAATCTATCGAGGTTGGTACATGAACTGCCATATCCACGTTACTGATCAAAACGCAGGATGATTCACGTCACGTGAACCTATGTGGGAAATGTTACACGTGCCCTGAATCCAGTCACAACACTCATGAGAGGGAATTTAAATTACTGTAACTGGCCTGTCCAAGTTTTATTTCATAATGACAGAGACAGCATAATATTGCGAGTTTAGTAAAGCAATGTGAGCCTGCTACGATGAACAGGAAGTGAGAAGGGAGTCGAGTCTTCCAGGTATTGTTTAGTGCTTGCTTAAATGTGCAATGTTATGTTAAAATAAAAATATTCATATAGTACAGTCGCTGCAAATGTAATAAGAACTTGTGCCAGCTAAATGATTATGACGATTTCATTTCAATTTTTGTTTTTGAATAAACCATTAGGATAAGCAAAGAAACTTAGACGGGGCTGGAATGAAATGCGATAAAACATTTAATGTGTTCCATGTCCGTGCACTATATTATACAAAAAACTTAAAACATGAATGAATGCACAAAGAGTTTTTTCGTCAATTATAACACACTCCTACATATTTCGACCCTGCTGGGTCATCTTCAGGGAGAAACTTTCCGTTGTCTTTACACTAGGTTGCACTATACAGTTAAGCGAGAATGTGCTGTTGACTGTGCACTGCGCCGTTTGTGAAGGCGCGAACTCTTTGTAGTCTCGGCTTGTACAACGCCGCAGTGCACAGTCAACAGCACATTCTCGCTTAATTCTATAGTGCAACCTAGTGTAACGACAACGGAAAGTTTCTCCCTGAAGATGACGCAGCAGGGTCGAAACATGTAGGAGTGTGTTATAATTGACGAAAAACTCTTTGTGCATTCGTTGGTGTTTAAAGTTTTTTGCGATAAATTAGCTTTTTGTCTACTGAGCAAAAGTATTAAAACAAAAGTATTAAAACAAAAGTATTAACACGAAAGTATTAAAACAAAAGTATTAAAACGAAAGTATTAAAACAAAAGTATTAAAACAAAAGTATTAAAACAAAAGTATTAAAACAAAAGTATTAAAACAAAAGCATTAAAACAAAAGTATATATTTCAACTCCTCAGAGAGGAAGTCAGCCACAACCAACACTTCGCTTTGCTTTATCGAAAATTATTGAGCGACCAGGTTTCGGCTTATATAGCCATTTTCAGGCCCTACAAAAACATGAATTAAGAAACTCTATGTCACATGAAGGGAAAGGCCTTCCTCTTTTACAAAGTGAAATTTTGTTACACAAAATAAAATGTTTAGTATGAAAATAATTCAAGATGGTAAAATATATCAAAATAGAATAAAAGATGCATATAAAATGTGAAACATACGACACGTGTCAACCGTAAGGAATATAATATGTTGGGCGGTGTCAACAGCATCAGTCCTTCGTTTGTAAGAGTAAGTTATCCTGCCTATTTGATCTCCAAAACAATATCAAAACCATGGACGTCGAAATTTAATGCATGTAGTCAGATTGCTGTTCCTAACACGGTAAAGTGTATCTGTTCAAGGCCAATCACCATAGCGCAAAAAAATTAAAAATAGTAAGTCCTTAGAAAGAGTGACAAAATCGAAATACTTTTTATCAAGATTAGATATTAACAAAACAAAATTTTCGAGTTTTTAAGCTTTCGCAGAGGTGCAGTTGGCGCCTCCCTTCTGCTTGGATAATCATCCGCTTCACTGGATGATTACTGTCCGTCGCGCCTGGAATGAATGAAAGACTTTATTCATTCCTCAATATGTTTTAAAGAATAAGAATCATGAATCTTAACCCTTTAAAGACGAAGCGTATCTGTTTTATATAAGGACTCAGTGCGTACCGCGCTGTAANGAGTCCTTATATAAAACAGATACGCTTCGTCTTTAAAGGGTTAATCAACTCATGCACTGAATAAAATGCATTCTTAAGCCATTAAAAGAACACTACATGTTTCGGCACCGAAGTTCCATCATCAGGGGGCCGTTCGAAAGAAAGGAATGTGGATCCAACACACCAATCTAGTTATTATTTCGCCCTTACAGAAATTATTACAACAGCAAACATTAAATATTGTATTTAACCGCTCCCTGATGATTGCACCTCGGTGCCGAAACATGAAGGGTTTTTGTAAAAGCTTCCAAATGTAGTATATTCAGTGCACGAGTTGGCTGATGTAATGATACTGCACTCATGTCAGTTAAGACAATTAGTTCCAGCAATGTATTTAACAAAAAAAGTGTGACAAATAAGATGCAGAGTAATTTTTCCAGATTTTGAAAAAATACCTATTTTAATCTGCGTAAAATATTAACTTACACGATCTACCTTGTAAAGCATGTTACTATTCAGATGGACAAGAAACATATTTCGCAGAAATAAAAATTTACATACCGAACTCACTGAAACCTGTAGTTAGAACACATCCTCAGCCATCACAAAGGTACGTGCATCTATAATTAGAACTAAGGCAGCACAGTCGCCTTAAACATCAATACATGTGTACCCGAACACATGACGGCACATCCCAGAAGACAGTAACCTTCTAAGTGTCACTGGTTTATAGATTTCTTGCAGTGTGTTCTTTAAGATCGCGTCATATACCTTCTAATTAGAAATATTAAAAGATATCTGTCAGTTTTTAATATAATTTAACAGACTGCAATATTATAATGTTTTGTATTCTTTTCCGGTACGCTACCATTTATTTATTTATTCACTCATTCACTTATCTATTCATTATTTATTTATCTATTTATTTATTCATTCATTCATTATTTATTTATTCGTTTATTTATTCATTTGTTTCTTTATTTATTCATTATTTATTCACTTATTCATTATCTATTTATTTATTTATTTATTTATTTTAAATATAAAAAATCATTTTTCTCCTTTTGCAACTTGTAGTGAAACGTCTGAGTGAAAAGAGCATCCGGGACCTGGACACCTGGATTTCGGATGATTTTTCACCGTCGTATTTGACACAGCTGTGACGCGAAGTGTGTATCTGCCTCACTTGATATCCAGTCCTAAACTTTAACCTAGGTGAGCTCTTCAAACCAACTTGAAAAATCTTTCACTCGCTTAGAGAAAGGACCAAAGAAGTATCAAGTATAAGGAAAGTTTTAATGTTCGGTGGAAGATATAAACATGACACGGGAAATCTTGTGGAATCATGAAAAATTCAAGTAGTGAGAAGGATAAAAGTGTGTTTAAAGCTACAGATACAGAATCAACAATGAAGTAAAAATGCAGTTTGGGGTTCTAAACTGGCTCTTTGAGGATAACGGAGAAACAAGTGATTCCTCTACTGACATCCCAAGTATAGAGAGCTAAAGAAGCTCACAGTTGCCAATGTCGTCAGCTGAACTGAAAATCCAGAAATATTAAAGTACTTATAAGATATTTTCGCTCCTCATAAAAACAAATCACCATATGCAAAATACAAAGATATATATGCATAATAATCACATAGTCAAATAAGTAAGTTCTTAAAAATTCTGGCCACAAAACAAAGACCCGTCGCCTAAAATTTCGTAACTCAAGAACACAAGGAGAATCCGTCGCCGAGCGACTGTCATCTGTTTACAGCGCTGAAGCAAAATCATGGCGGCCACAAATTTAAAGACGATCGCGAGGTGTAAACAGCTGTGACACGGTGGCTGATAACACAGGACACGGACTGACATCGACAGGGAATAGAAAAGCTCGTCCCACGGTGTGATAAATGCCTCAGTTACGGCGGGGACTACGTGGAAATGCAGTGGGAGAGCAGAAAAATGAAATGTGTACAGTTCGTGTCAGAACACAAAATACATGCATTGTAAAATTACGTCCTTCCCTAAACCCCTCTTTTGTATTTAAAGGTACTAAGAGGAGATGACTTTAAACCTTTCAAAGTATAATAACAAGCAATGGTGTGCAATTTGAACGTGGAAACTTACTAACAAGCGAATTTTCTTATGCATGTAATAGGTTAACGTATAATAGAGTGAATACCGTGTAAATAAGACAAAAGTGCGCCAGTAACTTGAGAATAAACAAATAAATATCTTTAAGAAATACTAGTCAAAGAAATTTTATTTTATCCATTTTCGTGCATATGATCAATATAACACAGCAGAATCAACTTATGCACAATATTACTCTTTATTTATTTAACCTTTGTCTTTTAGTCCATCTCCTCGACATGTTTCGGCAATAACTATGCCATTATCAAGGGGGCTACATCGAATTGAATAAGATGTGCATTAAAATGTGAATTATAAAATGTTAAAACCTTTAAAAATGTTAAAAATCTTTTATAAGAATTTTTTAAAAACCAATATAAAAGTAAATACATACATTTTTAAAAATTTTATATTAGTTTTTTAACATTTTTAAGAGTTTTAACATTTTATAATTCATATTTTAATGCACATCTTATTCAATTCGATGTAGCCCCCCTGATAATGGCATAGTTATTGCCGAAACATGTCGGGGAGATGAACTAAAAGACAAAGTTTAAATAAATAAAGAGTAACATTATGCATAAGTTAGTTCTGCTTTGCTGTACTAGTCGAAGAGTCGAGAGGTTTGAGCAAAATAAATGGCTGTCGAATATATAAATTTTTTCTCTTTTTTGCGAATGCCTAAACCAATGACTTTTCTCCTAAAAATGTTAATGACATATAGACCACGAAACCGATGTCACAAAATTCTCCACCATCTAAGACAAATATGACAAGTGTCACATCAAATATACAAGGTGTTCATCATAAACAACGTTTCTGTGAAAGCAAGAAGAGACAGTGACACTTGAGACGTGCCGAACTGAAGGCACTTATAAAGATGTAGCACGAAAGGCAGACTGGAAGACAGAAAGACAGGAGAAGGTGACATGATTGACAGCTATAGTCGAAAGAGACGCCAGGCTGAAATTTCAGAGAGAATAATTACGTAACTCCTTTCGACTCTTCTGATTGGCCACAGTGCTTTCAAGTTCACTTTATGAATTTAAAATTTCCCGCGTCCAATCACTTAAATACCCACCTGAAAAAGTTACTCCGAAACGTCGAAGCAAACTTATTACCTCCGGCCATGTAATAACACAAAAACCACTATCATCTTCGCAACACCTCCAATGAAAGACTGACAACGTACAGTCACAATTACATGTGAGTCTAAACAACAGTCTGCCAAAACATTTGTAATGAATGGATGACTGCCCTCCATTACATGAATGTGTTTGTAGGAGTTTCATAATTTTTGTGATTTCTACTTTTTTAAAATTTGTATATTTCTGATTGATTTAGTAACACGTAGGGATTGTATATTGTAATACACGTGCCGTACTGCATTATAGGCAACAAGCCTCGCAAGGGTAGTCCGTTACACATTTTTATGAAAGGCTTTATTCTTCTGAGCTGCTGGGCTGCGTTCAGTGGTTGTTCCGGCCGTTTTGAAACTGCATATGAAGCCCGGGTTTCTAGAGTCAAGATATATTTTGAAAAAAAAACTTCCAAGACTGTTCAGTTTACTGCATGTGAGATTCTCGAACAGGTGACCACGACGAACTTATATCCTCTCAATTCATCCAAGCATTCTTCTATTCTTGTACTGCTTAAATCCCGAAGATAGGACAAGCAGGCACCTCCTAAACGTCGATAACTTTTTTAAAAATCGATATAGCTTTATATACCATAAGATTCAAATATTCTGGTTTCGGTGTTTACAAAATTTGCAAAATCTTTACAGTACATGATTATTTTTCCTCCACAGAATCAGTATATTATAAACATGTGGCGCTACGTTGCAGTGCAGCCCAATTCTCTACAAATACAAATAAACACACAATAAACTAACATAAAGGCAAACACCTGCAAAGAACCTTGGACCATTTACGAGAATTTCGGTTCCCCTCGGCCGTTGCATTCGAATACAGACAGTGCCTAACAGTCGACCATGAGGAGGGTTCCTTCCAAACAAAACACGTAACATGTAGCCTACAACTGAAACATGATCATTAAACAGTGGAAGAATAAACCAAGGACGACGACAGATGCGGCATGTCGACGTGTGTTTTCTTTGTACGTAAGCAGTGACTGATTTCATCCCTACTCTACAGAGAGTAAGAAAAATTTATTCCTCGTTTTCGACGTGAATCATCATGCTGAAGGCAACAGCGTCTCCTTTCATTCAAGCACTGCGTGCGAACTTCCTTCGCAAACAGAAAAAAAAAAGGATCTACCAAGTTCCTGCGTCTGATGTTTCTAGTTAAAGGAAGTATGCATATATATATATATGTGTATGTAAATACGTACATGTGTGTGCGGGTGTGTGCTGTGCCTTATTGAGTGAGCAGAAAAGAGAGAGAGAGAGAGAAATAAAATTCTAGATTTTTTTTTGCAGTACTCCTACCCTTATCTCAAGAAAAGCTTTTTACACTGTACAGGTATGAAATGATCATTCGTCCGTAAACCCTTGTGAATCCCCCCATTTAAATTGGTTCGCTGTACAAACACACTCAATAGAAAATATGGACTTATTGCTGAGTACGGAGTTGCTGTACACATAGGCCATTACTGGGATGGAATGTCTTGTAGACTAGTGGCGAAATATGGTAAAATATGACGAAGTTATATCGATGTCCCCCACCGTTCTCCGCACAACGCCCATTAAACAGCGACAGTAAATTCAAAGACTTCACATCTGGCGTTATTTTTTTACCTTCTGTTTGTCCGAAAGACTCGCTGGTGACAGAGCCATTTAGTGACTTTACCGACCGACTACTGTTCGTTGAATTTCGGAGCGATTGAAAATTGGATGTGACATCGCCTCTACTTGGAACGGTAATTGTCATGTGTTCCCCAACCTTTCAGGCGGATGCAAGGGCAGAAATTTTAAGTGCGTCACAGCCGATTCATTCCCAGGCTTTCGTCAGCCAAAACGATCCTTCTAACTAACTAACTAACTACATGGAGCAGAGTCCTTCTTGAGAATCTAACAGTTCCTCAGCTAGTCAAGAAATTCCCCGCGTTTTATGGAACCCGAAGGTTCATTACCGCATTTAAAAGGCCCTTGTCTCTTATTTAAGGTGAAGTTCGTTAAGTTGATACCCCCTCTTTAAAGAGTCTAGCATGAGTTCTTCCGGTATTTACTCTCTAACTTGCTCTTCATACACAGCCAGGATAGCTCAGTCAGTATAGTAACTAGGCTACGGAATGGGAGATTCGGGGTTCAAATCCCGGCAGGTGACGATACTGTGCCTCCACCGAAACGTCCACACCGGCTCCGAGGAGCAGCCAAACTTCCATTGCATGGATAACGTGATCTTATTGTCCGGGGGTAAAGCGGTCGGGGCGTGAGGAGAACCACTTCCATCCATCTAGTACCGAAGTTAAGAATTGGGGGAGCTACATATCCACTCCCCCCATACCCCTTCATGGCGTGAACAGGGACAAATTTACATTTGCCTTGATATTTACGTAAGACTTCTTCTACCCCCCACCCAACGCCAGCTGCAGTGTCTGAAACAGACCATATCTACCTCCCCTTCCATTTTGTTATTCAACATATATCCCACCTTCCTTTCGGCTCGCAGCAATTCTTGGAACACTCTTAGCCCCCCAAGAACTCACCAGACTCTGTACGAAGCTGACAGTGGAGTAGAACTACAGCCAGACAAATCTACAGCGAAATGCGCAAAGTTTAATTGAGGGGCACGACGCAAGAAAATCAACGAAGCCACCAGGCAATGTCAAACACACAATACTAGGAAACTTTTGTTGAGCAGAACACTTATGTAGCTTTCGCTAACATTTTAAATTCGTGCATAACTGCAGGAGAAAAAATAAAAATGTATTTAAATCTGTCTTCGCAACTTGAATATCTCAGAAATATTAAGGTCAGCCAGTGTATATAGATTACATGCATCACACTTGTGGCAGAGAAGTTGCCGAAAATACAAGGAGCCAGGATTGAGAAAAAGTGTTTCAGTGGGAAATATGGATATTCCTTCCAAAAACTGAAACCAATACAACGTGTTTTCAACAGAAACAGCTTGAAAATTCATACTATACTGTAGAACAATTTTTTTCTGTGCAACTTGCATAGCATTTTGATTCAAATGTATCACTACGTTCGCTGTAAGTAGATAAGTTTAGCGGTAATACTTTAGAATTGTTTTTTGCTTGTAACCATTTCAGGCATCGGTTCAATTACTGGTAATCAACAATGACGAAATATGTGGTTTTCTTCAGTCTACTTAGATACATGCAATAAGAGTAAGTTGCAGTATTTCGAAAACCCGTCCTTACAAATCCGCACCTACTAGCCATTCATTAACGTCTTCCCACTTTATTAACAATATGGACATTCTATACTTTAAAAACAAATAGGGTGTACCGGAAGTATTACATACAGTCAAGAAGGAGAGGAATATCCCACATACAATAAAAATAAGGAGGCTAAATGGATTTGTCACATCTTGCGTAGGAACTGCCGTCTAAAACACGTTATTCAAGGAAAGATAAAGGAAAGGACAGAAGTAATGGAAATATGAGGAAGAAGACGTAAGCAGCTACTGGATAACCTTATGAAAAAAAGGAGGATGCTGGAATTTGAAAGAGGAAGCACTAGATCGCACTGTGTGGAGAACTCGCTTTGCAAGAGGATACGGACCTGTCATAAGACACAGCATAGAATGAATGAATGAATGAATGAATGAATGAATGAATGAATGAATGAAGATGTACCACATAACACGCAACCCGAAGTCAAGACATGTACGAATGCTGACATGAGCATATCAAAGCTGTTCCCCCCTACAATCGATACTTACAAAATTTGTCCAGTAGCAGTTCTTCAGCTTTTCTGGCCACCAATTGCGCGTAAATTTGGTAGTGGACAAAATGTTTTACCTTTTTTAACAAGAAGGGGTTTATGTGTTGGCCAATGTGTTTTTGCATGCTTTCACTTGCGTGGGTACATTAACCCTTTAAAGACGAAGCGTATCTGTTTTATATAAGGACTCAGTGCGCACCGCGCTGTAAACACTCTCCACTTCGGTTATAAAAACCAGTCTCTTAATGTTTTATAAGGTAAAAGTTGCTGTTTGTTCTGAGATCCGTACAAAACACATAAACGCAATGTGGGCACCACGTAGAATTTTTTAATGTTAAACCTGGCGGTATGTAAAGTAACGGCTAGGCTTTAAAAGGTTAACAGTCAAAACAGTAGAGTATCGATTGCTTAAACGCCACGTACACTGCATGGAAATCCTGTTGCAGTCATCAAAGATTGTTATTCTGTTCACAATGTCTCGAAAACGAATTGCGGTACCATTGTTCTGTGACGAGACAAATAGCGCGGAAAATCGTGCAGCTCCTTTTATTCCATTCATTGCTGCTGGGAGAGAATGAATAGGAATGTTGGCTTCATCAAGATGGGCGACAACAGGAACGATTTTTTGGGAGGACTCCCTTGGTGAGCGCATTGTCGGGCGTAGCCTTTGGTCACCCAGAATCAGATCGGCGGGTCATGTAGTACGTATGGGTTAAAAGAGAGGTGCCTACAGGATTTTGGTGGGGAGACCTGAGGGAAGGCAACCACTTGGGAGACCCAGGCGTAGATGGGAGGATAATATTAAAATTGATCTTCAAGAAGTGGGATGGGGCGCATGTACTGGATTGATCTGACTCAGGATAGGGACAGGTAGCGGGCTGTTGTAAATGCGGTAATGAACCTCCGGGTTCCATAAAATGAGGGGAATTTCTTGACTAGCTGAGAAACTGTTAGCTTCTCAAGAAGGCCTCTGTTCCATGGAGTTAGTTAGCCTTTGGTCACCACGATCACCAGAACATACGCCACCTGAATTCTTTAGGCGGGGATTTTCTTAAAGAAAGAGCTTACAGCCATGACCCAAGAAGCCTGGAAGACATTAAACACAACACTTATCAGGCTGTTGCCGGCACTGGCCAACATACTCTTCGAAAAGTTGGGAAAAAACACCGCGGAAAGGGTGAATCTTTTCACCAAGAAGGTGAGGAACATTTTCGGCTTCGATTGTCATTACACATTGTTTATCATATTCTTCGCATCTTTGAAAATATTTAAATAAAAAACAAATATTTTACAGTATTGGGTTGTGTTTTACACCGTACACTCTGTATTTAAATTACCTAAGAATACATCATTCAGGGAGTCTTAAATAGCTCAGTTAGTCTAGTAACTACCTTAGGGGCAGGACAAACGACGAATTGTGATTGTATTTTCCAGCAGTAGCAAGAAATCCTTCTATAACCCAAATCCTCCAAAGAGGATATGGGGCCCACACAGCCGCTTATTTATCTAGTAAAGGGGGCTTCGTGCCCCAAAGATATAAGCCTTCAGATGGTGCAGCTGACCTCTCACCTTAATTTAGCACCTTTAAGGCGTGAAAAAGTACAAATTTACTTTCTATATCAGCCCACTACGGGCATTACCCAAATAATACCAGGTGGGTTGGAAAGAACACGCACTGCCTCTCTGTACAGTTCTTTCCATTCTTTGAAGCCTTTTTTATTAAATTTCGTAGAATAAGAAGAAGAAGAAGAATAAGAAGGAAGAAGCACTGGAAGTGAAACTGAAATAAAACAAAGCAAGAGAGTAACCTCGACGTGGAACAAATTTCACTCCCATCTCTTCCTCATGATTTACTCACTGGTGTTATTACGCATTTGCGTTTCAAACATAAAGGCAAGACCAACGCCTACGCACATAAATCTCTAATTTTAGTAGCGAGAGTGCCTGCGCCTAATAAAGTGTAGTTTGGAGTAAGGCGCATGCGTCGAAAGGGGACAAACTACCTCCCTTTTGGAGTCTGTTTGCATTCCCTTTGTGCCTCTTTCACAAATAAACACTGCCACGACTGTCAATGGCAAACCTTTGAATTTCTGTACGAGTCCTGCCAAAGACAGTTACTGGAAAAGAGGGAGTTCAGACCCATGGCACAGACGAGTTTCCAAAAAGCCAAATTAAATTTTAACTTTATAAAATATCCAGGTGAATGTAAATTTTTTAAGGGATTGAATAAGAGAGTTCAACCACTTAACCACGACAAGACGCAGTTTTGAACTGTGAATATTAACCTTTTAAAGCCTAGCGGTAACTTCACGTACCACCAGGTTTAACATTAAAAAATTCTACGTGGTGCCCACATTGCGTTTATGTGTTTTGTACGGATCTCAGAACAAACAGCAACTTTTGCCTTATAAAACATTAAGAGATTGGTTTTTATAACCGAAGTGGAGAGTGTTTACAGCGCGGTGCGCACTGAGTCCTTATATAAAGCAGACACACTGCGTCTTTAACCTTTTAAAGCCTAGCGGTAACTTTACATACCACCAGGTTTAACATTAAAAAATTCTACGTGGTGCCCACATTGCGTTTATGTGTTTTGTACGGATCTCAGAACAAACGGCAACTTTTGCCTTATAAAACATTAAGAGATTGGTTTTTATAACCGAAGTGGAGAGTGTTTACAGCGCGGTACGCTCTGAGTCCTTCTATAAAACAGACACTGCCCATGTGTACCCAATGTCTGGAGACATTTTTAAGTTACTGAAAGAATAAAGTAATAAACGCTTTACAAAATAGGAACTGATTGTTAAAGTTGACGATGAAAAAATTATTCATAAATTTTATAAAAAAATTCACATGTTTCAGCTTTCATAAACGGACAAATTTAATTCGACGAGCATATTACCACAACCTTTAAAGAATTCTCTTTTTTCAACCACACAGAAAGGAAACTTAGAAAGAATGGCAAAAGCATAAGGATGTGGCGATATGTAGGTGTGGCCTATTTGAATTTTAAAGCAGAGGTTACAGAAAACAAATAAAACCCCCACCTTACCAGCTTCTGTAACGCAGCTGGGATTTGAAAAGAATGCCTCTGGATTATATTTCACAACTTTACTGTCACCCTTCTCTGTTCAGAAAATAATTCAAGACGGAATTTGAGAATAATTTTGAAAAGAAAGAGGATAAAACAAGATAGGCAATGTATGTGTATAAAGTAACATTCTGAAGCATTCGCGTACTGTTTATACCTCCTCGGCTAGCCTAACAGCCTGATACCATTTCATTCGAAGAGGGCCCTTTTATGGCGATTCAATGTGGCTGGGAACAAAAAAAACATACTTAGGTCTTCATGTAAAATTCCCGATTTTTCTGGCAGATTTTAATAAAATTTGAAATTTTTCGACAGATTTTTTATAAAAGTCCCCAATACCAAAATTCACCGAAATCCGTCCAGTGGGAACCGCGCTGCCGACAGACGGACATAGGGATGGACGGACGGACACGAAGTAGGTAACAAGCGCTTTTCGCGATTATCCGAAAGCGCTAAAGATTGCTAAATAATAAATTATTATTTAAATAATACATTAGTAGTAGTAGCAGTAGTAGCAGCAGCAGCAGCAGTAGTAGCAGCACCAGCACTAGTACTAATAGTAGTAGTATTGAAAGTTCAATGAATCTTAAGAAATTTGGTACGCCAGATGCAATGAAATAAACTGTGGAGAAAACTTTAAAAAGAACTGACAACAGGCAAAGAATCAATACCATGAAGTGAAGATAAAAATCAAGTAAAATACTGCAAAATGTGGATACATGTGTCGAAACAGCTGTACACTAGCTCTCAGAAGAGGTAACAATAAGAAGAGCTAAGAAAATAAACGCCTGCAGTTGGCAATCCTTTATCTCCGCCATAAAACGCGTTTATGAGCCATCGGTGCAGTGCATTCAGGTTTACTGTTTTAATCACAGTCTAACTATGCAATCAGTAGTCTTAAAATATTCAGTCATGTACTCTCAACAGAGCAGGAGATGATCCCTGCTACATATGCTATAGATGCGCATGCGCAAGTCTTCATGGCGAATTACGAGTTGCTACTACCCATCCTGAAAACATTCACACAGTGCACTGACTCACTGCACGTTACCCGAAATGCTTGATGTTTTCAGTCTGTGTGTAGTGGCAGAACTGTCTGTCGCTCCTACCATTAGCAGTCCCTCCGATACGCACAGTCCCCCGCACCGCGCCAGACACTCCCTTCCGGGATCATGTGGTGGTCTGTAGTCCGTAAACATCTAAATATTAAGCAGTTAACAGACAGACTTGCGTGCCGCAGAATCTTCTATTTCTATAGAGACCGTGATGCTAATTGTTTAAAGTAAGCTATCTCAGTAAGATAGGGATTATTTAATAAACACTACCTCAAAAATTCTCAAAAATTTAATTAAATTCAGCTTGGCTGTGGGAGGGTAAACGTGACTAATGGGCTGAATTTTGGACACGGCGAAGGGATAGACACAGCAACCACCAACTGCAGAATCGGTGTGTCCTTATAACTTCCTTGCCTGTCCATTCATATGCTATTAGTGTCTATTCCCAAAGAGTCTTGACAGATTCATTTATTTGTTATGATTACCACCATAACCAAATCCATGGAGCAGATTTCTTCTTGAGAAGCTATTTTCGCACCTATTCAAGAAATTCCCGAATTTTATGGCAACCGAAATTTTGTACCCGTTTCAACAGGAGCCCGCCAGGTTCCTGTCTTGAACCAGATCGGTCCAGTCCACTCCTTCTCATATTATTTCTTGACGATCCATTTTAATATTATCTTCTCACTTAGGTCTACGTCTTTAAAATGGTTTCTCTCCTTAGGGCTTCCCTACCTATACCCTGTATGCACCTCTTCTCTTTCAAAGCCATGCCACATGCCCCACCCATCTCATTCTTCTCGATTTGATCACCCTAATAGTATTCGGCGAGGAGTACGGGTCATGAAAGTCCTCGTTACGTAGTCCGCTGCAGTCCGCTCTTACCTCGTCCAGGTCCAAAAAATGTTTACTGTTAAAATCGCTGTTATTTCTCAGGCAATTTCATTTGATGAATGCTTGTGACGGTTAGCAGTTTGTACTTATTAAGCAGTTAACAGACAGACTTGCGTGCCGCAGAATCTTCTATTTCTATAGAGACCGTGATGCTAATTGTTTAAAGTAAGCTATCTCAGTAAGATAGTGATTATTTAATAAACACTACCTCAAAAATTCCTCCGCTGTAAGCTTCCTGGACACCGCCACCAGTCAAGTCTTCCATCTCTATTGCTTTCGTATACATTCATCCCGCAGTCTGCCTTACGACAGGTCCATACCTTCTTCCAAAACGAGTTCTCCACAGAGTGCGATCTAGTGCTTCCTCCTTCAATTCCAGTATCCTGTCCTTTCCTTAAGGTCATCCAGTAGCTGCTTACGTATTCTTCCTCGTCTTCCCGTCATTGTTAACCTTCCTTTTATCTTTCCTTCTATAACGCGTTTTAGAAGGCAGTTTCTACGCAAGATGTGACCGATCCAATTTGACTTCCTCCTTTTTATTGTATGTAGGATATTCCTCACCTTCTTAACTCTATGTAATACTTCTTCATTTCTCACACGATCGGTCCAACTGTTCTTCTTTATTCTTTTCAACAAGGAGAAGACTCTTTTCGCCAGTAAATTGGACTTAAATTTAAGGAAGAAACTGGTAAATTGCTACATTTGGAGCACAGCTTTATTTGGTACTGAAAAGCTTCGGAAAGTATATTAAAAATAGCCTACCTGGAAAAGCTTTAATATTATTTCCTAGAATCAGTTCCTTCATATTTTGTTTTTCTTGTTCTTTCCACACATTCGTACCACAGCAGCATCTACTTTTCTCTCTTATTAACGCAATTATCTGTATTGTATATCTATTCCAGGCCATTATTATTTTGTGCCCGCTATTCCTGAATTTCACTATCTTACCACGGCAACAGTTGATAATCTGTCACCACTTCAGCGCACGTGTGTGTCACTCGTCACCATTACGCGACTGCAGCTTTCATTATGTATTCATACTCATATTCCAAACCCAAAATTAGTTTCACAACTCCATGTACGTATACTGATATTTTCCTAACTCTGAATGTCAAGATATCTTATTTGCAGCTCCTCACATGAACTGTCCCTGACACGTAACACTAAAACAGAGTTGTCAGGCATCCTGAAGTTTTAAAAGAATTTCTTACATTTTTTCAGATCATTTTTTTAATACAGACACGATCATAAAACAACTTTCCTGACAATGTTTCACACTTGCTATCGGAACTTCACAGTGCTATGCCCTAACTAACTAACTAACTAACTAACTAACTAACTAGCTAACTAACTCCATGGAGCACAGGCCTTCTTGAGAAGCTAACAGTTTCTTAGCTAGTCAAGAAATTCTCCGCATTTTATGGAACCCGGAATTT
Organism: Coptotermes formosanus; assembly: GCA_013340265.1. NCBI lineage: Eukaryota > Metazoa > Arthropoda > Insecta > Blattodea > Rhinotermitidae > Coptotermes > Coptotermes formosanus. Next base: position 396,866 of record BLKM01000656.1, read on the forward strand.
CATTACCGCATTCACAAGAGCCCGCCACCTGTCCCTATCCTAAGCCAACTCAATTCAGTCCATGCCCCCATCCCACTTCTTCAAGATCCATTTTAATATTATCCTCCCATTTACGCCTGGGTCTCCCAAGTGGTCGCCTTCCCTCAGGTCACCCCACCAAAATCCAGTCTACATCTCTCTTTTCCCCCATAAGTGCTACATGCCCCGCCCATCTCATTCTTCTCGATTTGATTACCCGAATAATATTTAGTGATGAGTACGGGTCATTAAGTTCCTCGTTATGTAGTCTTCTCCACTCCCCTGTCGCCTCGTCCCTCTTAGGCCCAAATATCCTCCTCAGCACCCTATTCTCGAACACCCTCAGCCTTTGTTCCTCCCACAGTGTGAGAGACCAAGTTTCAATGCTATGCCCTTCCTTTCCTTATATGTGATGGGAATAAGTGTTTCAGGGAATAGGTGACTAGGATGTCTGAAAGCAAAATAACTCTTTTGATTCAGTCGACACAACTCCTATGCGCATTATTCTTCAACTTCTTACGTATTAAAATCAATATAATTAACCTTTTAAAGCGTAGCGGTAAATTTACGTACCACCAGGCTTAACATTAAAAAATTCTACGTGGTGCCTACATTGCGTTTATGTGTTTTGTACGGATCTCAGAACAAACAGCAACTTTTGCCTTATAAAACATTAACAGATTGATTTTTATAACTCAAGTGGAGAGTGTTTACAGCGCGGTACGCACTGAGTACTTATATAAAACAGACACGCTTCGTCTTTAGAGGGTTAATACAACACTGTGTTTCGGGGACAGAATCAGCACGAATGATCAGACAATCTCCTGGTTGCTTTACCCCACTCAAATATCCCGTCTACCTGGAGGCTGGATGGATCGCAGAGCTGATACGGGCGAACTAGAGAACAGAAAATCTCTTGACCTACCTGGAAATTGTCCAAAATCCCTCGAACTTCCTCTCCTTAGCCCAGTCCCTACACCGCCTGCGCTATTCCCGCATATATGTTGGTGGCGTGAGGGTAAAGCTCCACAAATTCTGAACCGTGAAATTATATGGAAATTAATGTTCGTCCTCGCGCTATGGGACTTTACCCACAGCGGAAGAACTCTGGTGGAGAGAAACATAACACGCCTCAGGGTCGATCTGGGACTGATGGTTCAGAACGGAGGGCTTGCTACTGACACTGTAAATTTAGTAACTTTAAATTCTAGTGGGTGCTTCATGCACCACCAGGTTTAACATCCACAAATCCCACGTCCTGCCAACACAGTGTATTTATATGTTTTTTATGGATCTCAGAACAAACAGCGATTATTTCCCTATACAGCAATAACTGACTGGTTTTTATAACCGAGACGGAGTGTGTTTACTGCGCGGTACGGACTGTAGCCCTTTAAAGCCCAGTGGTTACTATATGTACCGCCAGGTTTAACATTCACAAATTCTACGTTCTGTCCACACAGTGTGTTTATGTGTTTTGTGTGGATCTCAGAACAAACAGCGATTATTTCCTTACACAGCTTTCCTTGATACGTTTTAAATGAGACGGAGTGTGTTTACTGCGCGGTACGAGCCAACCTTTAAGTATAATTCAGTTTTATCTTAATCCTTAAAACCAACTTATATTTATCAAAATTAATCCCCGTAATTTAAAGTAAAAAATAAATAAATGTTCAAATTACGCGATTTAGCGTTAATGAGAAATTAAAACTCCTCGGCGTTTATTTCAAACCACTAATGTCACCATTCTAAAGGTCTTCGTGTTCACAAATTTCACTTTCGTACTACTCTTACCAGGAAGGACGAGCGGACAAAACCTTCTAAGAAAATAATGCTGTTCCCCCCACCCCCCCAATACATGTGTCCCTCACTATTCCCTTGCTCTTAATAATCTCTTTCTGCCTCTCTCTCTCTCTCTTTCACACACACACACACACACATTCATTAAAGGTTCAAAACATTAACGTTTCAGTTAAATACATACCGCCAGCTGTCATCACCCACAATTATATATGCATGTATATTTCGAGCCTTATATTTTAACAAACGTTTTCAGTACAAACTCCGCCAAGAACTGATAAACGAGGCTGACGCTAATATTCAAACAGCGTCCGGACGCGGGTTCGAAGTAGAGGTGCTGTATGCTACGTGTGCGCAAGGCCATATACAAAAAGCACGACGTAATAACGGACTGCAGAAAGTCTACAAAGTCACAGCAATCACAAACTCAAAAAGTATTATTATCATCCTTAGTAATACATCCAAATTAAAAAAACTTTTCGAGAGGTGGCAGGACTGGGATTAACGAGCACACAACCGTGTGAAAGCAGGAGATTCCCTTAAATGAACTGGAAGTGCCAGAGGCAAAACGTCATTGCGGTAGAAACAGGCAATTGTACAGAGGCAAGCACTGTCATGAGGATGCATTAGGCTAATAGAGAAAATGCGCCGAGGAATAACAGCAGCACTCTGAAACGTCTGTTTCCGTTGAAGGGCTGCAGCAACGCATCATTAAAATTGTACGCAGTATTTGGTAATTCCCACAATGATTTCATTTAATACATTTGCAATAAGTAGTACACCTGACAGAAAATGTATAACAGAAAGAACTGGAAAGAGAATACGCTGAATTAAGTTTATTCTACAAATATACCGGGGCCGCGGTTGCGCAGTTGTTTGAGGCACTGCACTACAAGCCGGAAGGTCACGGTTTCGATTCCCGATGGTGTCATTGGAATTTTTCATTGGCATAATCATTTCGGTCGCACTATGGCCCTGGGGTCGACCCAGCCTCTAACAGAAATGAGTACCAGGAATATTTCCTGGGGTGTAAAGGCGGCCGGTGCGTACGGCTGACAACCTTACCACCTTCATGTGCCGACTGTCTAGAAATCTAGGCGCCTCAACCTCCTGGAACCCTAAGGGCCTCTCCAGGCCTGTAATGGGACACCTTTACCTTCTTACCTATAAATATACTATATACAGCAAAGCAGAATCAACTTCCGCACAATATTATTGTGCGTAAGTATTATTGTGCGTAAGTTCGTTCTGGTTTGCTACGTATATATATTGATCATACGCACGGAAATGAATAACACAAAATACCATATAATAATTGCGCTGTAAACATTTTGGTGACTCAGAACACAAAATAATGCGAACTACACGCACAATAGTTATTGCAAAATTGGTATACAGGCACACGATCCCTCACTAAAACAAATTTTACATTAAATCAATATTTATAACATGAGGTATTAACCTATAAGGGAATTGGCATATTTATATTTCACAATTTCAAATTAATTTTCCTCAAGAAAAGCTTTCTGTTTGAGAAAAACATATTACAAATTTTTTTAAACGTATATATTAACACATTTACTACTAAACCCACCTCGAAATTTTGCATGACCGCCAAGGTGAAATTGTGAGGGTCAGATATATGACTGTGTGTTTCCAGTTAGTAACTTTAGTGCCCTCAGTTTTGAAAACTGTCACATATATTCAGGTATTAATTAAGGACATAGAGACGACATTAAATCTTCCTCTACGGGCGCAAGGTGTAGCCCTTCCACTTGAATGTTTGTCCAAGAATCATTAAATTGTATATTATGTTCTTTATTCTTAGTCTTTCATAAGTCTTCAAAGATCTGATATAAGAATGTTATGACCGAGTTCACAGTACCGGTTGTCTAATCGATAACAACAATTAAAAACACTACCTAAGGCATAAATTGTAGATTTATTTTGTACACATCTTATTCACCCAAAACATTTCTAATATGGGTGACGTCATCCTGTTGTGTTGACCAATCCAGTAATTAAGTACATTTCCGAATAACTCTTAGTATACGAAATAATAAAAAACATATTAAATAATTCTAAGAAAATATTTCCTAACCTACACTTAAGATAAAATAAAGAACGTAACTTTAACAAATTGCTTTTAATAAAATTGATGGTACAAGTTGCTTTAAATTTTTTAATACAGGTGCCATTTCTAAAACTTTAAATACGTAAGTAATTAGAGGAAACATGTTTTAAACAATCTTTAATTAATTATTAGCAATTTAAAATCGCCACTGAAGAGGCGCTGTGTACAAGGAACAAGTTTCCTTTCCACAAGATGTTATTAAATACTATACGCCACATTTAAACTTTTGGGTGTGTTTCATATTTGTGCAACTTTACCTCTTGAAGACCAAAATTAGCCTCAATTATATCGTAAGATTCAGCTCGTACCGCGCAGTAAACACGATCGTCGGTTATAAAAAAACCAGTCGGTTAATGCTGTGTAGCGAAATAATCGCTGTTTGTTCTGAGATCCACATAAAACACGTAAATACACTGTGCAGGCAGAACGTAGAATTGTTGAATGTTAAACCTGGCGGTACATAAAGTAACCACAGGGCTTTAAAGGGTTAATTGTCCTTTCAGTTTAAACTGTATTGTATTTAAAGACCCAGTCCGTACTGCGCAGTAAACACACTCCGTCTCGGTTATAAAAACCAGTCAGTTAATGCTGTATAGGGAAATAATCGCTGTTTGTTCTGAGATCCACACAAAACACATAAATACACTGTGTGGGCAGAATGTAGGATTGTTGAACATAAAAACTGGTGGTGAGCAAAGCAACAACTGGGCTTAGAGGTGTAAGCTTAAACATTTGTTAAAAGCAATTTATCTCTACGTCAGATTCCCCACTCACACTTCGTGTTTCCGGAAGCAGTCGTAAATATGCCGGTCATGCAAAAGCCTCTACAGGCGTCAACAGCCTCCCTGCTACATTAAAACTCTCCATTTTAATAATAACAGCCTCGTTTTAACAGAATATAACGCAACCCCGAGTGTTCCGTTTTCTTTATTTCTTCGTAAATGTCCAAACTTTTCCCGTTTTCTGTCCCCTTATTCTTTTATTTCATTTTTCACTTCTTTCACTTCTTAAACTTTTGCGACCGCACTAGTTTAAGATTGGATGGAATGGGAGGACAAGATTAAATTATCACCGCGGAGGCTGTGGTTTAATCCCAGAGCACTCCGTGTGGGATTTGTGGAAGACAAAGTGACATTGTGACAAATTTCTCTCCTAGTACTTTGGCTTTTCCCTGTTACCTGACCTCATTCCTTACTTACGTTTCACTCGTACAAGACCGACCCTACGTACGCTTAGCAATGGACAGTTTTGTAATAAAACTTACTATAACACTGGCTTACGAACGGAGGAGGCTGAAGAAACAGTTGTTGTGGCCTGTGTTAGGGTGCAATGCCAGAACTTGTCATGAGGGATAAATACAGGAGGAATCCCTAGCAGGGATTGTCAGCCTATGAGGAGAGAATTGAACATGCGGACTGCCGAATAAGGAGTTGAAGTAGGATTAACCCTTATTGGTTCAATGTCGAGTTAAACGCAACAGCGATTTTTTCTTTGTACCAGCTAAAAAGTCCAGCTCGAATTGACGCGTTATTTTACAGCGTTTAATTTTAGTTTTCCCTGCGTTCCTGTTACACAGATACTGCTTTCGACATTTGAAGATTAAGAAATTTTCTGATAAATTAATTTGGACCAAACTGTTGGAATTCATGAGAATAATTTGGACTGCAAAATTTTAATACGTTTCGTTTCATAGCCCTTACCGCTTCTACCTACTTGTTCACAGCAGGTGTCGAGGTTGTTTATTTTCACTTGATCACACTCAGACACACACCACGGTCGGTAGGACTCCTCTGGACGAGGGATCGGCCCGTCGCAGAGACCTCTACCTGATAACACAAACACTCACAAGAGACAAAAATCCATGCCCTCAGTGGGATTCGAACCCACGATCCCAGCAAGCGCTCGGCCGCAGCCTTAATTTTAATAACTACGAATATGAATACACGTGTGCATTTTGTGCGTGTCTATATAATCAAAAAAATTTAGGCAGCTACATATATATAGTATCTCACAATCGCAATATTACAACTCTAAATTCAAATCATATCATCTCCAAAATCTCAAAATATTGCAGATTCCTGTTACCATACTAATGATGGTTTAGCTGTGAGGATTCCTGCGATCAGCCGAGTCGATACGGAATCAGACTTGCAACGTGTCGAAGTGCGTCAATTTTCACATTATTAACAAATAAATGACAAAGGACCGATTTGTGAAATTGGGCTGCGGGGCTAACTTCCCCCGTCCGACATCTACGCCGGCATGTTGGTCACAAACAGATTTCAAATACCGGATTTTATATAATAATAATAATAATAATAATAATAATAATAATAATAAATTTGTTGAATTCCAACTACATACCGGGGGGCCGAGATAATGTAGTGACTCGATACGGTCTGGACGGACTGGGGTTCGAACCCCGGGCGCGAAAAAAGAGAGTTTCTCACTTCCATACCCGTCCAAAATGTCCACCGGCCCCACCCAGCCTCCTGTACAATATGCACCCCTGCTCTTCACCAGAGTTAAGACAGCCGAGGCGTGGCATCGACTACTCACCCCATCTACCGTCAAAGTTAAGCATAAGCAGTGTTATAAATCTGCATGCCCCTCTGTGTAAATAACGGCATGCTACGGGGTGACATTTATCTTTACGAAGCATAAATTACTAAAAACTACGATTGCAGCGCACATATCTTGCATTAAACATTGTGATATATATATAAATCACAGTACGGTACATAATATATCGGTTCATCTTACAATAGTCCTTTGTTCTCTCCCTGAACCCTCTTTACGATTTTCGTTTGGGTTTTCCGTTTATATTTTACCTTAAATAAAAATATATCTACTCTAGTTAATTTTCTTTACGATATCATGACATTACAAATACTAGCACGCACCTGAGGATCCAATACACTTGAAAACAGAACACAGCCTTACAAATACTATCACGTATCCTGAAGATTCTATAATCTTCAAAAGAGCAAAATATATCTACTCTAATTTGCTTTACGATATCATGACATTACAAATACTAGCACGCACCTGAGGATCCAATACACTTGAAAACAGAACACAGCCTTACAAATAATATCACGTATCCTGAAGATTCTATAATCTTCAAAAGAGCAAAATATATCTACTCTAATTAATTTGTTTTACGATATCATGACATTACAAATACGAGCACGCACCTGAGGATCCAATACACTTGATAACAGAACACAGCCTTACAAATACTATCACGTATCCTGAAGATTCTATAATCTTCAAAAGAGCAAAGTATATCTACTCTAATTAATTTGCTTTACGATATCATGACATTACAAATACGAGCACGCACCTGAGGATCCAATACACTTGATAACAGAGCACAGCCTTACAAATACTATCACGTATCCTGAAGATTCTATAATCTTCAAAAGAACAAAATATGAGGAATCGTCTAGTTTCATATCTTGCAAATGAAAAGTCTCTCACCGAAGCATAACAGTATCACCAGTAAAGACCTCACGAAATGTCCTACAATAGATACAATATCCTATTCAATTTGAAAATCTCTTGTATACGTGCGTACATTACAGCAGTTGCAACTTTAATAAACACGCGGGGATGGTCCCTAAACTCATTAAAAAGGAAACAGTGGTGAAATGCTCTAAAATATATGGCTTGTTTAATTCTGTGCGCATTCACAAACAGTTGGTAATAATTAGCCCCTCCCCACTGCCCGCTACCCCCGCTCGTCCGTATGTTTTAAGGAGTTAAATTTGTAATATAGTGTGCACTGTATTTAAGTAAATGTGATATTTAATTTCAAAGGATTTACACGCCAAACAGCAACATTAGGTGGCTTTAATTAATGAAACAGAAACTTTTCATCCCTTTCCAAGGGAGCGGTTAAACATTTCACTACCCTATGTAACAGTTATTAATTATTAACCTTTTAAAGCCCAGTGGTTACTATATATATACCACCAGATTTAACATTCACAAATTCTACGTTCTGCCCACACAGTGTATTTATGTGTTTTGTGTGGATCTCAGAACAAACAGCGATTATTTCCCTATACAGCATTAACTGACTGGTTTTTATAACCGAGACGGAGCGTGTTTACTGCGCGGTATGGACTGAAATATTAACCTTTTAAAGCCTAGCGGTAACTTTACGTACTACCCGGTTTAACATTAAAAAATTCTACGTGGTGCCCACACTGCGTTTATGTGTTTTGTACGGATCTCAGAACAAACAGCAACTTTTGCCTTATAAAACATTAAGAGATTGGTTTTTATAACCGAAGTGGAGAGTGTTTACAGCGCGGTACGCACTGAGTCCTTATATAAAACAGATACGTTTCGTCTTTAAAGGGTTAAATGTAATTTAAAGTCCAGTGGTTACTATAAGCACCGCCAGGTTTAACATTCACAAATTCTACGTCCTGCCCACACAGTGTATTTATGTGTTTTGTGTGGATCTCAGAACAAACAGCGATTATTTCCCTATACAGCATTAACTGGCTGGTTTTTGTAATAGAGGCGGAGTGTGTTTGCTGTGCGGTACAGACTGGGTCTTTAAATAGAACAGACCCGTTTCATCTTTAAAGGGTTAATAAACTACCAATTTCGTATGAACCTGAAGTCCTTACTCATAACCAGAAGGATACAAACACGTTCAGAAAATAAGGCTCTAAATATAGCGGTGAGCTATCACTTCCACGCTACCGCCGGTTTACCCTAGAAAGAGCTCTAGCAGGCCTATTTATTCGACAAGAAGCTGAATTTTGTTCCAGAACCTGTCCAGGTTTCTGGTGATGAAAAAATCCCTACCCATATACAGAATAAAGCCATGGTCATCCATCCCGTGCGCACTGCGTCATAATATATATATATATATATATATATATATATATATATATATATATATTCTAGATCATATGTCCCCAACACGCCGACCGCATGTGTCCCGCCAGGTTTTACTACGCGGCCAACGGCCACATTTGTAAATTGTGTGTATATATACATATATCTATATACATCACGCAATAATTCAGGCGCTAAGGTAACACAATTATTTTTAATTTCCCGCGTGCCTCCCGCAAACAAGGCCACAATAACGGGTGTGGCCTTTTGCCCTAAAAAAGTTGAAAGCCAATGCTCTATATTATATAATCCTATACTATTTTTAAAATTTCAGTTTTTCACAGCACTATTTATGGTGATTATAGTGTTCTGGAATATGATGTTGCATTTATCTGGAAATTTTCGCACCTTTTCTAAAGATTTCTCTGCCTCCATCTTCACGGTAATCACGCCAAAAATATTCCTAGAAACACTGATTTTATTATATTCGGAAACACAGGCTTCTGTGATAGTCGTTGCCTCTTTTAAGAACCTGCCCTTCCGTACTTAACCTTTTAAAGCCTAGCGGTAACTTTACGTACCGCCAGGTTTAACATTAAACAATTCTACGTGGTGCCCACATTGCGTTTATGTGTTTTGTACGGATCTCAGAACAAACAGCAACTTTTGCCTTATAAAACATTAAGAGACTGGTTTTTATAACCGAAGTGGAGAGTGTTTACAGCGCGGTAGGCACTGAGTCCTTATATAAAACACACACGCTTCATCTTTAAAGGGTTAATACAACTACTTTTGTCATGTGACTCATAAGTACTATTCGTGGGGCTACGCCGAAGATATACGCAGTAACTTCTTCCGAAACGTCGGTAGCAACCTACCAATCAACACTGATTCCACATTTTTTTCTAATCCTTTCACCTTCCGGCACTTGGTCCTGACTTGTATCCCAGGGGCTGTTTCCCGGGCATCACCCCCAGTCTCTCACTTTAGACCCCTTCCCTCCCTTACGTTGTTCCTTTCCTATTGGTTACCAATCCGCTTAGCACGTCACCGCCCACAGCCTCCCTATATAACTGCGTATTTTCTTGCCGGTTTTCTGTTTCACTGGACTTCTTGACCATTAAGGATGGGACCGATACGTTGTCCCGAAACGTCGGTAAGCAATTACCACTCCATGCTGCGTTAACACCTCAGAAGAGCGTAGATCTCACATATTATCATTATTTAACAACCAGTTAGCCAAACGTAACAAATTTGGAGCTTCAGCCCCACTATAAGCCATGGAGAATGAAATGACTAACCATATGCACGTTGTTCATGTGCTGACGGCTTGCGACTATAAATTAAGCCGACAGACAGACAGACAGGCAGGCAGGCGACTGTGACAACAGAAATAGAGGATGGCTAGAATTCACTTCCACACCAAGTCTTCGTAATCATTGAATATTAGACCAAGTTAGGCATGTGGAACCGTATGAGGGGGGGGGCTGATACAGCCCCGGGTGAGGGGGGGGTGGTAACACCCAACTACACCGCATAACAAACGACTGTCACATTGTCGCTCCAACACAGAAATGCCACAATTAGGCAGCATAAATTTCACGTTAAACGCCACTAATATCCCAGTACTATGTTATCAGCTAAACCAGTTCATTAACATATGGTTTATTTGTAAATTTTATGACGGTTTATCAAATTATGCGGTTACATCATGACCACTGCAGTGTGACGAACTAGCTGCGTGGAACAGACTGGGCTTAAAAAGATGACAGTTATTAAAAGTGTCACCAAAATCACGGTCTGTTACATATCACGAATGACTATGGCAATTCTAGAAGTTTTAAAATGAATATATCGGGTTCTAGTACCATTTTCACAAGAGACGGCCACTAGAAAATAACTCCAGCCAACAGAATTCACTCGACAGATCACATATTTTAAGATCCATTAAATATTACAGTCTCACGGCGACCTGATCTACCAAGTAGCTTCTTTCTTTCAGAATTTTATACCAGCAACTTATATACAGTGATTTGAGGGTTCCGCCGCGACGTAAATGAGCTCTTCCTTCTGTGATGTCACGCAGCGTATATTGGTATATATTTACTGACGTTTCGGGATAACCTATCGGTCCAACATTCAACGGTCACGCACGTATAAAATTAACTGAATTCTGACTCCATTCTTCTCAAAATACATCCATGACACGGTCCTTCAAAAAAAACTACAAACTTTTAAGTTTTACGCTCATAAACTAGTTTCATTTTGAAATTTTAGTCCTTCCTGTCGTGAACAAGATCAGATCGCTTGCGGCAAAAATGTATGTGGACGTGGTTCGACTAAATTATCGAACGAGTTGCCCAGGTGACAGAAACGCCAGATTCAGAAAGGGACCTTCTTCCCCCCCCTCTCCTCCCCCCCCCCCGTCGCCACCGCCGCCGCCACGGCGCTCACAAAATATATTGCCAGGTATCCAGAGCCCCCGTACAGGGCAATCGCTTTGATGTCACGTATTGTATCCACATTCCTGGCCTTATATGATACAGCATGAAGGCCGTTACGCCGAAGCAGAGTTTGACATTTCTATTTTATTCATCTTTGTGACAGTAAAAATAAAAGCTGATATGTGTCATTAATAGCATGCTATTCGGCAGTTACTATTTATCCTGAAAGCATTTTCACGAGGAGGAACCAACAGAATGATGTGCTGACCCCTAGATTATGTGTTGTTAATAGTACTAGGTTTTATGTTATTTTGGAAAGTAATTATAAAAATACTCACTGAATAGATTAATTGATTGATAGACTCAACGAATGTATGGTCACTTGGGTCACTTAAAGACGCTGTCAGTTACTCAGATTATACAGAGTGTATCTAAAATGCTTGCACAAATATCAGGAGTGAGTTCCTCACAGCAAAACAATAAATAAATTTTATATCAATATATGTAATGAATGTGTGGTCACTTGGGTCACTTAAAGATGCTGTCAGTTACTCAGATTATACAGAGTGTATCTAAAATGTTTGGACAAATATCAGGAGTGAGTCCCTCACAGCAAAACAATAAATATGTTTTAAATCAATATATGTAATGAATGTGTGGTCACTTGGGTCACTTAAAGATGCTGTAGTTATGGAGATTATACAGGGTGTATCTAAAATGCTTGCACAAATATCAGGAGTGAGTTCTCCACAGCTAAACAATAAATAAAATTTATATCAACATATTTTGACAAACACTTTGTTTTCGAGTACAGGCAAACAACGTGTTGATATCTATCATTTTGATTTCTACCCGTGCGAACACTTAAAATCCCCTAGTGTACTGAGTTCCAATTTAAAATAAAGCGATATTTCAACAACGCATTTTCTATGCCCGTCAAACCATTCCCAAATTCCTCAGGGCCTTTTAAAGGATGCGACTGTACATGATCAGACGTGTGCATGTGTGTATTGATTCAGGTGGAGGACATTTTCATCATTTAATGTGCACTGTGACTTGGTAAACAGTAAGAACTGAGAAGTTACAAAACTGTGAACGTGTACTGCACTTATTTTGCCACTTTCAAGTAAAATATTACATAGTTAATTTGCTTGTTGTTCAATTCAATCCTTAATTTAAAGTCAAAAGCCACTTATTTCCAAACATATATTTATATCAACTTTTTTCCTTTGTGTTGTTATGAAGAACTCACTCTTGAATTTTGTTCCAATATTTCAGACACACCCTGTATAACGGGTGGCCAGGTACAAAAGATTCAGGAAATGCACTTTAGCAAAAAATAAAGTATAATTTTCCTTTTTTATGTTATTCATTGCGTGCATTGATAATGACTACTTTATAATAATTCAACAACAAATCCTAATGCCCACTGAAGACGACTAGGTGGGCCCTAGTGCCAGCCTGGCTTTTTTTTTTTTTTTTGAAAAGAGAAAAATTTCTTGTTCACAAAAGGATTGAATTTCTTATCAGCAGCAAATCCAAAAATTTTTTGCTGTAAAACTGTATACTAATTTTACTTCGAATTAATTTATTTCATAAATATAAATACGATACTTGAAGTATTAAATTAACACGGATTTTAACCAACGTGTCTCAACCGTCCAAAAGCACTGCAATGAAGTACAATATGCCACATCTCGACGAACTAAGTCAGGCGAGTTGAACAACCCCGAAAATGCCTCGCCTTCGGACACACTAGCCTTAAAATTTAAGGCGGGGACAGTCCTGGGGGAAATCCTTTCCAGCCATTTACCTTGATAAGAAAGCATCCCCCTCTGGGCTCCATATATCTTTCAATTTAAGATTAAAACGGGGCACAGCACGTCCTTGACACTCGGTCCACCGCATAGAGGGATTCTCAATTCACTTTTCCACTTAAAAAACTTACAGAAAGCATCTGTAAATAATTAAATTACTCACAATCCGCTCTCCGTATTAAATTATTTAGCTGACCGCTCCACAGTAAACAAACTACGCAAGGCTCAAATGTTTCATGAATTTAAAACATAAATTCTGATAGCCGTAGATGGAAGTGAACGTGGCTTTACAAAGCCACTACTGAGGAATAGCAGAAAGTACATCATTCAGGACAGCCAGCCTTAAAAAAAAAAAGATATTCAAAACTGAAATCGGCAGGCGTGTTAAGCACTATCCCTCCAACACAATATTCCTACATAGGCCTGCTACCCAAGTTCCATTACACGTTATGGTCCGTACTGCTATGTTCATATGATACACAGCATATTAACCCTTTAAAGACGAAGCGTATGTTTTATATAAGGACTCGGTGCGTACCGCGCTGTAAACACTCTCCACTTCAGTTATAAAAACCAGTCTCTTAATGTGTTATAAGGCAAAAGTTGCTGTTTGTTCTGAGATCCGTACAAAACACATAAACGCAATGTGGGCACCACGTAGAATATTTTAATGTTAAACCTGGTGGTACGTAAAGTTACCGCTAGGCTTTAACAGGTTAAATGATAGAGGTAAAGTAATGCCATTACAGGACTGGACAGGCCCACAGGGTTCCAGGAGGTTGAGGCTCCCAGATTTCAAGACAACCTGCACATGAAGTTGGTAAGGTTGTCAACCCTACGCACCGGCCGTCTTTATCTCCAGCAAATATTCCTGGTACTCATTTCTGTTAGAGGCTGAGTCGACCCCAGGAAGGATTATGTAAATGAAAAATTCCAATGACACCGTCGGGAATCGAACCCGCGACCTTCCGGTTTGTAGCGCAGTGCCTCAACCAACTGCGCCACCGCGTGCATGTTAAATGAAACAATCAAATCACAGATGGAGCAACATGTAATCAGCATACACAATATAAGGTAAAGGTTCACCCTATAACAGACCCTGAGGGCCCAAGAGGGGGAGTAGAGGTATAGCTCTACCCGTTCGTGAGCCTCAGAACAAGGAGGGGATGGGTTGGCTAGTCCCACGCCCCGGCCGCTTTACCCCCGGGAAAGAGACCCGGTACCCATTGTACAGGAGGCTGGGTGGGCCCCAGGGCCGGTCTGGACGGCTGCGGAAAATCTCGCCCCCACCGGGATTCGATCCCCGGACCGTCCAGCCCGTAGCGAGTCTACACAATATAAGAGTAATATCAACAAAAGGTACACTAATTAAACAGTTGTTATGTACAATGATGTACTACATGTTTCTGCCACTTATTTGGCCATCCTCAGGGAGGCAATGCAAAGGATAAAAAATTTAAAGATGGTACAATTATTGAAGTGACAGAATCAAGACAAGATATAGAACGACAATTATAAAATCATAATTTAACCTTTTAAAGCCTAGCGGTAACTTTACGTACCACCAGGTTTAACATTAAAAAATTCTACGTGGTGCCCACATTGCGTTTATGTGTTTTGTACGGATCTCAGAACAAACAGCAACTTTTGCCTTATAAAACATTAAGAGACTGGTTTTTATAACCGAAGTGCAGAGTATTTACAGCGCGGTACGCACTGAGTCCTTATATAAAACAGATACGCTTCGTCTTTAAAGGGTTAAAATACATTATATGTTACTGTGTATCATTATGGAATGTGTGATATATACAGATAACTCCATATAGTAATGTACCATCCAAAGGAATGTACTGAGATGTGAAGGACACAACAAGCCACTCTGTAAACCACTCTGTATTCCGAGTGGTTGATAACAGCAGTTTTGTTATGTCAGGGGGTACACATTTCTCCTTGCCAGCAGAACGGTAGAAAGTGGGAAGGGAACAGGACGAACAGTCTATCAGCATATTTATTTCTTTAATGTTTGTTTGGTAAACCACCCTGTTCTCACAGTTGTTACAGTGCTGGTGTGGGCGCAAAATTTCCTTTCATTTCCAAACCGGCTCTGGGCCCCACCCAGCCTCCTGTACAATGGGGTACCGGGTCATTCCCGGTGGTAGAGCGGCGGGGCGTGGAGTTGACCAACGACTCTTATCTAGGGCCGAGCTTAAAGAGTAGAATTATACCTCTGCTCTCCCTCTCTACCTTCATGGCCTGTTCTAGAGTGAAATATACTTTCGCTTTTAATTGCACTAGTTAGCACGTGTATTCCACGTATACTCCTACATGTTTCGGCTATTGACGGTAGCCATCCTCAGGGCGGATCATCACACAAAAGATTATGAGGTTTTAAAACATACTGTCGTCAAAGGTAAATAGTACATAATACGATACAACGTGAATTAATCACAATACCGTCGTTGATATTAAAGCAGAATACAATAGGTTAAAACGAATTTAAAAAATATTTTTAAATTACACAAAATAAAAAAGAACAAACAAAATTTTAACATAATCAAATTGAAAATCACTATAAAATTCACAAAACTAAATTACACAAAAAATTATAACAATAAATTAAAGAGCTAATCCCCCTTAGTTTTAACTCCAAATAAAAACAAAGATTAAGTTGATTTAACCTTTAAAGACGAAGCATATCTGTTTTATATAAGGACTCAGTGCGTACCGCGCTGTAAACACTCTCCACTTCGGTTATAAAAACCAATCTCTTAATGTTTTATAAGGCAAAAGTTGCTGTTTGTTCTGAGATCCGTAGAAAACACATAAACGCAATGTGGGCACCACGTAGAATTTTTTAATGTTAAACCTGTTGGTACGTAAAGTTACCGCTAGGCTTTAAAAGGTAAATTAGGTTCTGCAGGGTTTTTTTATAATGGCTCGTGAATGTATTTCACTCAGTGCGTTGTTCGCTGTAATAAATATAGAAAATTGTAATTTTGTAACATCAATTGATAAATGTAAGTTCATGGGCTCTGGAGTAAAGTATCATATTAGACGAAAAAATGTAATAAAAAATTATGGCATAGGGCTCAGTCCTTAATTACTTTAAGATTCTCGTAGTGAAAATGACAGAAAACTAATTAGCTGTCATTGTTTGTCTGTAAAATAAAATAACATTGTGGAAAAAACTCGAAATAATAGAGGTAACACGGGTACGGAACAGTCAGGTACTGATAGAGCCCGTATGTATGTAGAGGGGAGAGATGGTGAGAGAAAGTGATAAAAGAGAATTCAGGATACTAAAGTGATACGTCATGTGTCGCTGACAAAAGACATCATTAGATAAACGGCAGGAAAAAAGTACAAGAGAAAGAGAATAATACTAAACAACTTCAATAAAGAATCGCGATATTAAAAGGCTAAAAACTTAAATAAAACATAATCCAAATGTGTTTGCTAATACGCAGCTTGGTTGGAAACATTACGTGACTCATTCCCCCTGTAAACCAGTCTTTAAAATTTCATATTTTCTATTTAAGTACAAAAAATATATCGGTGGTACATAAAAATTGTTAAACTTCATTGCGTGGTACACCAGCCAAAATGTTTTCTAACCGCTAAATTTCAATATTCTGTAAGTAGAGGAGGCCAAGAAACCTGAACAATGACAGTCAGAAAGGGAAGAAACACACTGTGGGAAAGGGCTTTTCGAAAAAAAAACCTAAAACATTTTTCTTCTGATGCTACAGTCAAGAAGAAACTATAAAAATCACTCGATAGAGGGCGAGTGCTGTTTTTTTACCACTGTTCAGGCTTTTGGGTTTAAATACATTACAATTTATCTACAACGTAGCCACACCATGCACAATAACGTTCTGTGTGTGAACATCCATCCTCAAAGTTAAACGGTTCGGGTGACAAGAAACTTTCGACGTCCAAAGTCTAAATCATGCCGCTCTTTAAAAGATTTATTTACTTCGACATTTTAAATATAAACTCTAAATAAAAATAATAATTTTTAGGGTAACATCATCCCGTTTATTTGTTCAATCAGTATTAATTTATTGATTCCCCAAATAATTCCAAGAATCAATAAACCATTTTTATTCACTAGACACCATCGTCTAATGTAAAACAATTTGTCAGCTAACGACCATAAGCTTTTTCGAAATATTTTCACTACCTAAACCAGTGACGTACAAGAAGGCTTCCGCGGAATCAGAAGGTTACATAAAACATATCTACAGGTTCCGCGAAAAATCGTAGAATAAATAAATAAATAAATAAAAATTAGGAATACCGCAGAAAATTCCAAATACCGCGGGGAATATTGGTCCGGCAATTGGCAATATTGGAGTACCATACGTGAGTTAGCAACTACCCCTTTGTTCCCTGGCCTGTAAACGTTTTCATAGGCAGGGGTTCCTTGGGATATAAAAAATTATTTTAGGGGTTCCTCCATGCAGAAATATTACAGAACGCTGCCCTAGATGCAAACACGGTATATACAGTAGAACCCCTTTATAACGATATCGGTTTATACGACACCTCGCCTATACAGTCAGATATTCTGTGGCACCAATTAATTCGTCACTGTTAACCGTAACAATATGAGTATACCAATCGGTTATTTATAACAACACAAAATATTCAGCCCCTCTCATGGCGCCGTATTATATGTTTTTACATCCAAATAGAATACAAGTTCCTCCTTCCAAATTTTTAATGACAAACGATTTGTAATGACTATACCACGTCCTCCTACATTGTATATTTTGTACGTCATTATGTACACAATAATCAATAGCCCGATGACAAATTAATATAATTACAAAAAACGGAAAAGCTAGCATCCGCTAATATACCTAATTCCATAAATTTTAAGCCACTGATGAATGAAGCAGATCAGAAATTTCACGGACAACGGCGGTGTGAAGACGATTATGTTAGACACAGTATACAGGAAATTTTGAATCATATTAAAGAACACTCTATATATATATATACACACACATATACATACATACATACATACATACATACATACATACATACATACATACATACATACATACATACATACATACATACATATTATTTTGAAGGGTAGGAGCTCCTTCACCCTTGAATTAAGGCGTATGACACAAAAGAGGACAACCAAATAATGTAAGGAAATCTTGTTGCTTTAATGAAACACTATTATCAAGGCCCTTTAGATTTAAATTTGGACAATTTCACATTCCCCATGTCTAGCTACGATTTCCACAGACAGCCCCTTCGATTGTTCTTTCGCCCCATTCTGTGTAGTAACTGAAAAACGGCACTGCAATCATGGTACAAGCAAAAATCGGTCTTTTCCACCCCGTAAGATCGGATATGAATCTTAAAACATACCAGCAAACGAGTACTTTGAAGTGAATCTCCTAAGGAGAAAAATTAATTTTACTCGAACATGAAAACTCAGCCCAGGTATTACCGATACCTAATTTACCAATTGACACGGCGTCACAACCCCTGAGGCTTGAATCTTCATATTTATAACCGTGTTGGTACGTTATCCATCCCTGAATTAGAACCCATCTTGAAACCCGCTGCATTATATTAGAGAATATCTTTTCGCTTATTACAAAATACACTCTGATATGCGCTCCAATTTGTCTTTGTCTATTCCAGACATGTTCCATCGTAGCAGAGAACACCGTAAACAATACCTCGTGTGAGATTAGTGTTACACAAAGCTCATGCTAATACAACTGACAATGGCGTCCACAGATCGCGTGCCTGTCAGTGACGAAATCCATCAGTCATGGATGTCTTTGATTAGAGAGGACAGAAATGTAGGTGGCAGCACCCTATAAACCTTCACGCTAGAGCAAACTCCATTAATTACTCTTCGACTTATCCTGTGACAAAAACAGCATATATAGGGACCGCATAATTCGTCACTAGACACACCTAGTAATTACAAGTTCTTCGGGTTTGCCGTGTTAGTATATTTCCACTAATGGCCCACACTCATTGTCTTCTTGATACAGAGTGTTCCACGTAAAACCGGCATGCTTTCGCGGCAAAATCATAAAAGCGAACCGGTTTTAAGTCAAATATTCTGTATAACTCTTATCTGAAGAATAAACGGCCGAAACTTGAGAAACTTCAAACAAAGCAATGCTACCGAATCGTATTTTTCTACCTTAACACAAATTTGTAATTGATGTTAATTTATTACATTATTATAGAAATATATTTCGACTATATGTGGTCACTTTCAGGCCATTTAGTTTATAAAAATGTAATTATATTTTAAATACATAAACTATGTGTCAGATATATTAAGAGCTCCTTCTTAAGGTTTCGTGTTCAAACAATATTTTTATTGTTATAAATTGCACATAGCAAGTAATTTAAAACATACAGAATACAAAATACAAAATAGAAACGCACACAAAAAATAAACACATTCTCTGAAAATATCGTTCGGTTTTTGATGTCAGGAAGCATTGGACAGACAAGTACTTTCATTAAAAGCAACTAATCAACAACAAACGCATAAAGAGAGTTTTATCATCAATTGTAACACACTCCTACATGTTTCGACACTGCTGGGTCATCTTCAGGGAGAACTTTTCCTTACCGTTACACTAGGGTTGCACTTTACAGTTGAGTGAGAATGTGCTGTTGACTGTGTACTGCGTTGTTTTTGGAGACGTG
>BLKM01000656.1:421540-477256 GCA_013340265.1 Coptotermes formosanus
GGTTGCACTTTACAGTTGAGTGAGAATGTGCTGTTGACTGTGTACTGTGTACTGGAGGCGTGAACTCTCTGCGGTCCCGGCCTGCAGGCCCGGACCGCCGACAGTTCACGTCTCCAAAAACAACGCAGTACACAGTCAACAGCACATTCTCACTCAACTGTAAAGTGCAACCCTAGTGTAACGGTAAGGAAAAGTTCTCCCTGAAGATGACCCAGCAGTGTCGAAACATGTAGGAGTGTGTTACAATTGATGATAAAACTCTCTTTGTGCATTTGTTGGTGATTAGTGTTTTTGTATAATATAGTGCACGGACATGGAACGCATTAAAAGTGCTTTCACTAGTTGTGTTCAAAAACACAGCCCTACACAACACATGAAGCTTTCCAGGTTACTAATTTCGACTTTGTTAACACGCCATCATCAGACCATTCTCTAACAAGAGCCACCCAGAGAGAATTTCACTGTTTTTTAAGTACTCAAAGGGTTATAACCTTTTTTTTTCTGAGTACAAAGGTCCGCCATATTCTTCAGTTTTAAGAAATGGCTGTGTTGGAGAAGCAGTATCCGTTACATCTACAAACAATGAAGGGAAGAGGGTGTTCGAAATGTCGGACAGAGCTGTCAGTTGCTAATCTCGTTAAGACATTTCATTCAATTTGTCAAGCTGCGCCTCCACTCACCTCACTCCAGCTAATTGCATTCGTCAGGCGCGACAAATCCCATTTCTCAAACCAGAACACTTCTTACGTCTAAGCATGTCCTGCCATTCTTCAGACTTCTACAATACTGCATTTTCCGCAATACAGTATGCTTTCTTTTTCTTTTTGAATACATCTGTTTTGGTACTGGATTAATGTTACCTCTCGAAGTACATTACGTACCTTATAAGCTTATATATTTTATATTATATATTAACTCTTTAAAGACGAAGCATATCTCTTTTATATATATAGAGCTAGTTCGTACCGCGCAGTAAACACTCTTCATCTCGGTTATAAAAACCAGCCCGTTAATGCTGTATAGGGAAATAATCGCTGTTTGTTCTGAGATCCACACAAAACACATAAATACACTGTGTGGGCAGAACGTAGAATTTGTGAATGTTAAACCTGGCGGTACATACAGTAACCACTAGGCTTTAGAGGGTTAATTGTCCTTTCAGTTTAAGCTGTATTGTATTTAAAGACTCAGCTCGTACCGCACAGTAAACACACGCCGTCTAGGTTATAAAAACCAGTCAGTTAATGCTGTATAGGGAAATAATCGCTGTTTGTTCTGAGATCCACACAAAACACATAAATACACTGTGAGGGCAGAACGTAGAATTTCTGAATGTTAAACCTGGCGGTACATATAGTAACCGCTGGGCGTTAAAGGGTTAAGCACTACATTATACGTAAATTTCAAACAAAGTATTTATTTTCTGCGTAGTAAATTATTCGACAGATTTTGTACAACAGCTGTGTTTATATGCCTTTTTACATTGATCTTCAAAGAAAATAGGACATATACTACATTTGGGAAGGTATGACGTCATAATCATAGTACCCGTTTAGCACAATCATAGTCTTATGTTTGTGTCTTATTCTTTTAAAATTCTGTGCATCTGAGACATAAGAGGCAAATTTGTCCCTGTGTACAGCATAAAGGCATGTGTGGGAGTGGACGCACAGCACTATACGTGCTTAACACCGGTACTAGATGGAGGTGAGTGTTAAGGTTTACGCCCCGGCCGCTTTATCCCCTGGAATGAGTCGTCCGTACCCCCTGAATGGAAGTCTGGATGGTCACCAGGGTGGTCTGGATATTATGTAGCAGAGAAAAACTCTTTCGTGGGTTAATTAGATACCAACACCTGCACCTTTATTAACACTGAAATGTCTTGCAAACTGCTCCTACATGTTTCGAGTTAACACCTAGCCCATCTTCAGGGAGTTTTACGGTAAGTAATTACACACTATCACAACATGGTAACAAAAATTGGTCACGGTCTATGATAAACCTGTTATATCACAAACTGTGACCAATTTTTGTTACCATGTTGTGATAGCGTTAATTACTTACCGTAAAACTCCCTGAAGATGGGCTAGGTGTTAACTCGAAACATGTAGAAGCAGTTTACAAGACATTTCAGTCTTAATAAAAGTGCATGTGTTGGTATCTAATCAACCCTTTAAAGACGAAACGCATTCTGTCTAATATAAAGACTCAGGGCGTACCGCGCAGTAAACACTCTCCACCTCAGTTTTAAAAAAACCAATAATTTGGTGACATGTCAGGTAAAAGTTGCAGATTGTTCCCAGATAAGTAAAAAACACATAAACGCAATGTGAGCACCATGGAGAATTGACTAAATTTAAGCCCTGGTGGTACGTAAAGTTACCGCTAGGCTTTAAAAGTTTAATCCATGGCTAAAACAATGCACGGTGTAAATATAAAAAAAGTGTTTCCCCTGCCGGGATGCGAACTACAAATTGTCGGTCTAGACCACCGCGCAGCCTGTAATCGATTCCACTTACGGCATCAATAAAATTATTTTTCACTAAGATGTAGTGATGACTACCAGTGAGATACAGACCTTCAAGGAAGGTTGAAATTCTATATTCTACAAACGCAGCAAGCCATCTCCCAATTAAGGTTCAGGTCACTCCTAACACACATTAAACCCTCTCTTATTTCCCAGTGTTATTCACATAACAGCATTTGCTTCAAACGTTCTCTATATACATCCCCCACTTTATTTCCAAACGTGCTTGAATTCCGCAGGAAGCGTATGCGGATAGAGTTCATTTAGATATGCGCCGTGTCATTTCAAGCACGCACATGCATACACTTCTGTCGTAATATCCAGAACGTGCGTACGTAGATTAGCCCGCTGCTTTCAGAATGCAGCCCTCAGCCAAGATTTCACTGAAGTGGGGTGTGTTTATGTCCTAAGTGCTTGGGAGGGTTTATTGCGCTGTTTGCCCTGCTCACTCACCTACGGCAGGGCAAGCGGGGTTACAGGTGCATTCAGGATTTTGGTGGGGAATCGTGAAGGAAAGAGACAGCTTGAAAGACCCAGTCGTAGATCTAAGGATGGTAATAAAATTGATCTTAAAGAAGTAGGATAGGGCGTGAACTGGATTGGTCTGATCTGGCTCTGGATATGGGATAAGTGGGGGGCTGTTGTGAACGCGGTTATGAATATTAGCGTATTGTAAGACGTTAGGAAGGTCTTGATTAGCTTAGGAATGATCAGCTTGTCAAAAGGCACTCTGCTCCATTTAGTTAGTTAGTTAGTTAGTTAGTTAGTTAGTTAGTTAGTCAGTCAGTCAGTCAGTTGGTCAGTTAGTTACATAGTTAATTAGTTAGTTAATTGGTTGGTTGGTTGGTTGGTTGGTTGGTTGGTTGGTTGGATAGTCAGCCAGCCAGTCAACCGGTCAGTCGATCCGTCAATCATCCAGACCTTCAGCCAGCCAGATTGTCAGTCACTCCTCTCATGCAATACACCCACGTCTTTAACTTCATTAAATTCCCGGAATATCTTACCAGGCCGATCCCAGTGGCCGCGTGGTCTCAGGTGCAGGTCTGCGGCCGCGCGCTTGCTGGGATCGTGGGTTCGAATCCCACCGGGGGGGGCATGGATGTTTGTCTTGTAGAGTGTTTGCGTTGTCAGGTAGAGGTCTCTGCGACGGGCCGATCCTTCGTACAGAGGAGTCCTACCGACTGTGGTGTGTGTCTGAGTGTGATCAAGTGAAAATAAACAACCTCGACACCTACTGTGAGTAGGTAGAAGAGGGAAGGACTGCGAAACGAATATCTAACCAGAATTCCAAGGTATACATCTTATCATATAATTTGATTAGACCTGGAACGGTCTGTAACGCTGTAACGTCTTACCCATATACAGCGTTAACTGATTGGTTTTTATAACCGAGACGGAGTGTGTTTACTGCGCGGTACGGACTGGGTCTTTAAATATTTCAGTTTAATCTCACTCTTTAAATGGTTAATCACAATGATATAAAATAGCAGAGAAATACCCGTAAACCGTAACGCCAGTAATTCTCGGATGTTGGAGTTTCATGGACCGCCACGTAAATATACAGAAACGTGTTTTCTGCGCGGTACGATCCGAGCCTGTAATATAATTCAGCTTTACTTACGTGTTTTTTATGGATCTCAGAATAAACAACGATTATTTCCCTATAGAGCATTAACTGATTAGTTTTTATAACCGAGACGGAGTGTTTACTGCGCGGTACGAATTTAGCACATAATATAATTCAGAGTAATTTCAGTCCTTAAATGGTTAAACACAAAGTTACAAAATGGCAAAGAAATACCCCAAACAATGTTCTCTTTGGTGTCATGTTTTATTTAAGGCCGTGCCATGGCTCAGGCGGTTAGGAATATTAATGGCGTCATTCTAATTTCTTTGGAAAGCGACAACATATTGCACTTCCTTCCAATGCCGTATATTACTTCATGAATAGTTTATTCAGAATAAGTTGAATTAAACTTACCTTTAAATAGCTGCATCGAACACTGGACTTATCATTACGGGTTAAATATTTCGGTGCATTTATCTGCGTCTCGGCGAAGGACATGGCGGCAGTCCACAAGACAGGCCCAGTTCGTTTCAATCCTACCCACTTCATAATCATCCTTAACTGGCATTCACTTTGCAACTTCATTAGAATATAAAATGACACCACAAAGGCAATATTATAATATTTTAAATGATTCAACACTTTGCTACACGAACAGGCACATAACAGCACACATTAAAAAAAATTAAAAGTAACAGACACACGAGTTGTATGCCACTTTCGCGACGCCATTATGCACACGATTGCAAACTTGGAGGAAGAGGGGATGTCATGCTGCCCATCGCCTTACACCTGCTTCCCCTCCCTCCCCCCACCGCGATATCACCAAAGGCTGACATCTACTGGTCAAACTTGGTACTGTACAATTATTTTCTGTTGCTTACTGACGGAAGGTAATCAATCAATACGTTAATATATTTGTAACAAATGTTATTTAGACCTTAATGCATATTTACATTACCGACATGTGTCATTAAACAATCTGAATTATAATTCTTAAAATTATACTAGTTATGTGCCTTATTGTCGCCAGATGTCACTGCTAATCAAGAGTTAAAAAACCGGTTCTTGCAGGAGGATAACGAACACGTGCAATTTGCTGGCCTGTGCTCTTTGCTGCCTGGAGGGTTGAATATCGGCCAATCAAGACGAAACTCTAGAGTCACTTCTATCTGACGTCATGTGGAATTAGTGGGGGATAAAGTGACATCGGATCAGGAATTTCTCCTCTTTTATTCCGTTCTCCTCTGCTAGCCAACATTCCACAACTGCTCCACACTAAATTGTCGGAGACCCTTCATATGTACGACAGACCTAGGGTGGGGCTTTCGCATCTGAACCTTATTTCGGCCGGATGCAAAGCAAGGAATTTAAGATTCGTGAAGATGTGAGGTCCTCACAGCCGTGTTACTGGAAGATCAGGTCTTCTGGGATGTGACCCTGTGTCACTGGACATTGTTTAACAGATGATCGAATACTTGAATATTCAGTTTAAGATACATTTACCTGTAAACTAGCTGTAAATTGAGGATTCAGATTTTCTGGGATAATACGCTGTGTCGTTTGGTCAGTGACTCCCGACGTTTCGATGGACCATAGTACCCACTTTCGAAACGTCGGGAACCACGCCCACAACGACATAGCGTCAACATAAACAACTTGAATCCTCTGAAACGCCGCTGTGAGAACCAAAAATCTCATAGACATGCAATATACGGAAGACAGTGTACATGGAGAAAAGAATTGAGTTGTAACTTAACCCAGTCTTTACTATTTACAAACATATATGTGACCAATCGAGAAGAATGATATGGGGGGGCATGCATCACGTATGGGCACGGGGAGACGTGCATACAGGATTTTGGTGGGGAAACCTAAGGAAGGAGACCACTTGGAAGATCCAGGCGTAAATGGGATAATATTAAAATATATCTTCAAGAAGTGGGATGGGGGCATGGACTGGATTGATATGGTTCAGGATAGGAACAGGTGGCGGGCTGTTGTAAACAACTAAGTAAGTATGAAATTCTCAAGAAACACCCTGTACCATAGATGTAGGAACCCCGAAGTTATTCCATTAACATTACCGAGTGTCTTTAAATGAAGTTTTACATGTGGTGTAAATTCATACTGTCAGACTTGAGTCAATGGCGCAGCTTTAGTGTGGCTTCCTTTACATGCGGCAGTGAAGTCCTCAGAGGCAAGGCGGGTACGCCTACCTCCCTCGGCGAAGAGATAAGTGCTGCAACACGTGGAGCTTCAGTTCCACCCAGCTGCCTTATTCCTTTGTCATCAGCATTTACGACTCTCATTTACTGCTTATATATAAGGCCTGTCGTCACACGGCTTGTTTTTCGTTTGTCCATTGTCCTTTCATGGAAAGTGGACACACAACACTTGTAGTACAGGTAACTGAGACTGACAAGTTTGGAGTGTTCCTCAGTGTTATGTGACATGTAATTAACCTTTTAAAGCCTAGCGGTAACTATAAATACCACCAGGTTTAAGATTAAAATATTCTACATGGTGCCCACATTGCGTTTATATGTTTTGTACGGATCTCAGAACAAACAGCAACTTTTGCCTTATAAAACATTAAGAGATTGGTTTTTATAACCGAAGTGGAGAGTGTTTACAGCGCGGTAGGCACTGAGTCCTTATATACAACAGATAGGCTTCATCTTTAAAGGGTTAAACACAATGAAAACGGTTCACCCACTTGTTCATTCTTAATATCTGTATGGCTGTCTCGCGCTAATGAAAGAACGTATTACTCGCTGCAAGGTACAGCTTTTTTAAAAATGTACCTTAATTTTATCCTCGAAAAACCGCACCAAACCAATCAAGCACGTAAGATCTCTCAGAACGCCCTTAGCAAAAATCTGTCTCATGTTTTAATTTTTATAATATTTTCAGTTTAACGTCACATCCGTATCCGCCTGCAGGGGTGCACAACCAGCATGGAGTTTCGCGAAATTAATTTCCTTTCTCTGTTTACATAAGGTAGAAAGTTCGAACGACTTTAACTTCGTACTATTAAAGAGAAACGTGCGTTCAAACACTCAGAGCGTCACATAAAGACTTGACAGACTGACGCCCGCAGGACGTCCGTTTGTGCTTTCATAAGCGTCTCTGTGCACGAAGCCTGAAAGTTATATCATTTTTGAGCGCCTTCACAAAATTGCGTAAGGCGACTCTTAGCTTCATCGTGCCCTTCTGTGCGTCTCTCCGCATGGAACAATTCGGCTCCTACTGGATATTTTCATAAAATTTGATATCTGAATATTTTTCTGTCGAGAAAACTCGAATTTATTTAAAATCTAACAAGAATATAGGGTACCTTACACGCAAACCTACGTACATTTATGGTAATGTCTCGCACAATTCTTCTTAGAATGAGACATTTTTAGACAAAGTTGTACCCCTACGCACGGACAGTATGAGGGTGTGCCTCGGCAGGTGCAGGCTTTCTATGTGATAAATCTGCCGTGCGCTGGGACAGGATAACTGTAACACCCTGTATAAAGAAACACCCTGTGACTGCCCAACTGGATACTACGCACGTTTGGTTGGAAACAGTACGTCCCCCACTTCAGCGCTGGAAGCGACATCCCCTTTGGAATTTGGTTGATAAATTCGGCGCGCTGAAGGCAGCAGTTCGTGAGTTAGAATTCCTTGCGAGAGGCGAGGGATGCGAGTCTGAAATTCACTCCGAACTGCTCTAGGCTACAGCCAGACCTCCGCCTGCTTCTAACCCCAAAATTTCCAACTTTAAAAACTAAAGTGTAATAATGAGTCCAGCAAAATAATTTAAGTCCTGGGGCTGTCAAAGTTTGCTGGTGGCTTATGGATGTAGGAGTTATACAGAGTGATTCAAAAGTTACTTGATCCTCAATGTTCAATTTTATCCTAGATTTACGTGACTTTTGCTTCAACCTGCACGTCTCTACTTTTTTTAAGCCGTTCATCTCCCAGCCTTATATTAAATAATGTTGACTGGTATGTAGATTTGGGACGATCAGCATGAAAGAATACAAAATTGTCGTGGCCTATTTTGAGATAATACAAGACTATCAGTCTTCACACTATTGACTTTTAAGCTATTTAACGAAGCTGTTTCTACTGCCGAGGTTCTACAGCGTCGACTATACTTACAATAATTGATCATAAAACGCGAATATCTGAGGTGCTGAGGGGAGACAGTTTCGGTCTACTATCAGTGTGGCATCAGGAATGAATAGAAATAACAGCCACATAACTGTTTCTTAGTTTTTGGGTAATTACACGATGTGCGAGATGAGTTAGCTGACGACGTTTCTGAACACCCTGTAGGTCCCATCTTCCCTGGTCAAAAGAAGAATAATTCGTTCAACCGGTGAAAATGGGACCCACCGGGAGTTCCGAAACGTCGTCAGCTAATTCATCTCGCACATAGTGCAGTTACCCAAAAACTAAGAAACAATATTCATTTCTAGGTGAAATCTTAAAATCAAAAGACACATATCTGTTTTTCAGTTGCTGCAGTTTTTCCCAAAATAATAATACCACTTTTCTTTTAGTGGTTGATACACGTAATGCGTCTCCATATTTTGTATTCTGCAAATTGGAACAAATTTAGATTTGTGGTGATATTCCGCATTCTGAACACCATTCAAATTCCAAATAACACGAACACAAACATGACTTTTCCATCCACCCCTTCCAAAGTTTTCACTTTGACAAATGGCGGAATGCTACAAAATAGATTAGACGCTAATCATTTTGGCGTCGATAATTCGTAGCGGCGGTAACAAACATTTCCACTGAAATGTGATATTGCTTTTAACGTACGGCCTTTGATTTGCATAAAATGTAAAACACGCGTTTTACACAGCCACCTTGACTGACACATGCACTCTGTGCACGGCCTAAACAGCTAGCAGAGGCATTTCAACGCACAGAGCATGTAAACATTAACCCTTTAAAGACGAAGCGTATGTTTTATATAAGGACTCAGTGCGTACCGCGCCGTAAACACTCTCCACTTCGGTTATAAAAACCAATCTCTTAATGTTTTATAACGCAAAAGTTGCTGTTTGTTCTGAGATCCGTACAAAACACATAAACGCAATGTGAGCACCATGTAGAATTTTTTAATGTTAAACCTGGTGATACGTAAAGTTACCACTAGGCTTTTAAAAGGTTAAGTTGAATATACGTATTTCCAGACATTGTCAAAGTTTCTGTATTGGAAGGTGGGTACTAGAACACAAAGCATGCAGTACCATTCAAAATTATCTTTCCGTCATTTACACCTTCGTCTTCTACGGCTCTTCGGCCTGTTTTCGGGCGATGGCCACCCGGATCACCTTCCTCCAACCTTCTCTCTTTGCTGCTGCCGCTTTCCAGTCCCTCATATGGAGTAATCTTCATAATACCTCAAAAAGCATCCTCCCATCTATATCTAATCTTTCCCACGGGACTTCTTCTTTCGAAACATGCTCCCATTACTTTTTGTACCACCAACTACATGGTCTTTCAAGTTCTCGTCCTCTTTGTTGAAATTTCTCTGTTATACACACCCATCCGTTTCTTGCATTTTATCTTCTTACTAAAACAACGTCTTCAGCTCGAATGTCCACCTTAAGATTCTCACATGTTTTATTCCTTTCTCCCTCTTCCCTTCCGTTGTTTCCCTTCTTATTTGTTGTCCCCATAACCCCATTCCTGAAAACCTCATATTGAAACTGGTTCAGAATTGTTTAGTGCTGAACCTGCAATAACATTTCATATGGAATTTGCAATAAATTATTTCTTCCATCATCTTCTAGAATTTAACGTGCCTAACCCCCAGTTGCCCATTATTTGTCGCCCAATACCAAACACTTAAGGAAAAAGTCGTTATCTTTTAACGTTACATCCTAAAAGATATTAACGTAACACAGAGTGTACATTCTACACACTCTATTAACCACACATTACTCCATGCCATAAAGTAATGGGCGCTGATGTCACTGCTGATTTATAAATTCGCTCGTTCGCCATATTTTTTGTTAAAATTAACAGGGGATTAAAAGTCTGGTATTGTGGTGCGCTTTAATACAACAAATTTCATACCAAGATCCGTTGAAGACGGTCAAATTCTTCAAAAGTTAAAATGAATGGTCACACACATAATGGCATAGCATAGATGCACTTTTTTTTTTACTTCGCAGGGAAAGTGGACTAAGAACAGGAAGTCAGAGAAAATAACGTAAGAAATTTAAACTACACCGTAATATTAGTATTAACCTTTTAAAGCCTAGCGGTAACTTTACGTACCACCAGGTTTAATATTAAAAAATTCTACGTGGTGCCCACATTGCGTTTATGTGTTTTGTACGGATCTCAGAACAAACAGCAACTTTTGCCTGATCAAACATCAAGAGATTGGTTTTTATAACCGAAGTGGAGAGTGTTTACAGCGCGGTACGCGCTGAGTCCTTATATAAAACAGATACGCTTCGTCTTTAAAGGGTTAATTCACACTCGACTCTCACTTCTTCTACACCGCAGTCATATTTCTCGAAGCGGAAAGAGTTCTACAACGAGAAGCATTATGAAGACTCACTGAATGCCTTACAAAGCATCTAATTTCTTACTTGCTATGGAAAGCTAGTTTTAAAAATCTCGTCACAATTTTTCTCCTTAGTAATCATTTGTCTGACGCAAAAGCGTCATCATACAATTCTGCGGTTGCCATGGAGACTAAACGCAATTTACCCCATCTAAACTGTCCAATTCAGAAGTGGAACAATGGTGTATTTCGCCTGAGGGATCACAGGCTAATTTGAAACGAATAGAGCTCCGGAACAATTCGTGAAGTTGGCACTTGAAGTAGAGACACAATTTGAAATGTGGTATAAAAATACATATAATTGGAGAAGGTTTCAGGATTCCATCCGGGTAGACATTCAAAATTCTCTTCATTTTCCATTCACGATGTAAACCCAAGCCTCTACAAGCTTCCAAGCATTCTCCTTTATTGTCTTCGTATGTCTTTACTTCCTTTCGGTTATTGCTAAAGGGTAACGCTGAATTCCAGGCATGGAGAAACAGAAACACGCATACAGGGTTTTGGTGGTGGGACATAATGGTAAGAAGCCACTTGGAAGAACTAGGCATAGATGAAAGAATAATATGAAAGTGAATCTTCAAGAATTAGGTTGGAAAGTCGTAAACTGGATTGATCTGGCTTAGGATACGGACAAGTGGCGAGCTCTTGTGCGCATGGTAATTAATTTTCGGTTCCATAAAATGCGGGGGACTCTGAATTTTCAGAAATTCTTATAATGCAGTCTACACATATTAATGGGCCTACGTGTTACAATAACCTCCCTTCTACGAAGCCCTGTGTTCGTACGTGTAAATTTGTCTCTGTGAACATCACTAAGGCACGTGTGGCAAAGGAAACACACTTCCACTAATTACTAACATCGGCACTAGATGGAGGTTAGAAGTCAGCCTCAGGCTTCCACCGTTTTAACCCCGAGCAAAGATCTAAGTAGGACCTACACCAGGGCGGGCGGTGTCATCAGTCGCTATGCAGCATTGCAGCTATCTGTTGGCTCCGCGTCCAGCTGAACACCCTGTATAACACCATGGTCAAAACATGTATTTATATACCTGTTAGGAGCAGTGCCTGGTCGGCTACAATTCATTAATCACGAGAGGAAAATAAAGCACTGCACAGATGAGAAGAACGGTGGTTAATCGTACCCAAGGCGTTAAAAGTTGTGTTAATATTGAATACACGTCACGCTGAAAGCCTAGCGGAGTAAGGGGCTGCGTGCGTGCGTACGTGCGTGGTTGTGATGAAGGTGGTGGGAGTTAGTACGTGGCTGGGTGTTTAGGCGACACAACGAGCAGCGAAAAAAGCGAGAGTAGGTGAGTGATTTAGTGGGGAAGTGTGTGTGGGTGTGGGTGAGTGTGTGTGTTGGTGTGTGTGTGTGTGGGTGTGTGTGTGGGTGGGTGAGTGTATGGGTGTGTGTGGGCGAGTGTGTGTGGGTGTGTGTGGGTGAGTGTGTGGGTGTGGGTGTGTATGGGAGTGGGTGAGTGTGTGTGGGGTGTGTGGGTGAGTGTGTGTTGGTGTGTGTGTGTGTGGGTGTGTGTGGGTGAGTGTGTGTTGGTGAGCGTGTGTATGGGTGTGGATGAGTGTGGATGAGTGTGTGTATGGGTGTGGGTGAGTGTGTGTGGGGGTGTGTGGGCGAGTGTGTGTATGGGTGTGGATGAGTGTGTGTATGGGTATGGGTGAGTGTGTGTGGGGGTGTGTGGGTGAGTGTGTGTGGGGTTGTGTAGGTGAGTGTGTGTGGGGGTGTGTGGGTGAGTGTGTGTGGCTGTGTGTGGTGAGTGTGTGGGTGGGTGAGTGGGTGAGTGTGTTGGTGTGTGTGGTTGAGTGTGTGTTTGTGGGTGGGTGGGTAAAAAACCGAGTCAAGAAACCAACTGCTTCAAACTTCAGCACTGCACGGTTTCGTAGTAACGTTTATAATCTAAGACTACACATCTATAGCGTGAATATGTAGGCAGATAGTAAATGACAAATCCGAATGATATGGGCAGGGAAAGAAGCTGTCGTGACCTAAATAAGGTCCTGTGCCACCATTTTCCAGGACGTACTTGGAATAAACAAATAAACGCCAGGATAACAGATATACGGACCGAGATTTGAAATTGGGATCATCCTGAAAAGGAGTGTTTCACTGTTCGGTATACATTTTTGTATAAATAGTGTAGCAGAACCAACTGCAATTTTGGTTTTATGTCCATGAGCGGGCTGAGGATGACCATATAATTGGTCGAAACTTGTAGCCACATTTTATTACACACACAGACTAATATAATTAGTTGCGTCGACGACATAAAATAACTATTTTATAAGCACGTTGTATTTTTAGCCGCGACACTAAATCGCCACAGCAGCGCTCTCTTTGAGTACAATTCTATCAGAATATTACACCAGCCGAGGAGGTATAAAAATTACGCGAACGACCCAAAATGTTACGTTATACCAATCTTAATTTGGGTCATCCCAGTGTGTTATTCTAAATACAGTGATTATAAACACAAACAAACCACAGTATGTATATATACATATATATATATTTTGCACACTACGTCACTTATTCTAAGGTTGTGCCAATATACTACATGTTTCGGCTCGGCCGAGCCATCATCAGGTACATGCATAAATGTTAAAACTCATATCCTTAATCACATACCACCAGCTTTCCTTGGAACGGTTTTACAGTTAACAACAGGGAACTGGTGAAGTCTCACTAATGCTTTTGTACTGTTTTTACACTATTTTATATTATGTGATTAACCCCTTAAAGATGAAGCGTATCTGTTTTATATAAGGACTCAGTGCGTACCGCGCTGTAAACACTCTCCACTTCGGTTATAAAAACCAATCTCTTAATGCTTTATAAGGCAAAAGTTGCTGTTTGTTCTGAGATCCGTACAAAACACATAAACGCAATGTGGGCACAACGTAGAATTTTTTAATGTTAAACCTTGCGGTACGTAAAGTTACCGCTAGGCTTTAAAGGGTTAAGGATCTGAGTTTTAACATTTACACATGTACCGGACGATGGCTCGGCCGAGCCGAAACATGTAGTATATTGGCACAACCTTAGAATAAGTGGCGTAGCGGGCAAAAGATATATAAATATATATACATATATACTGTGGTGTCTCTGACTGTGTTTATTACCACTGCAGTTACGTTATACTATTTTGCCTATCTTATTGATTATCCTATTTATTTACGAAATGCGGTTGGGTAGAAATACAAAACAACCACACATATGAAAAAGCAAAAATTTTTTTACCCATCATTTCCGGAATAGCAAAGGACGAAGTGGCCTAACAAATTTTAAAACTTTTTTTTTTCTGTTTTACAAATTTAAAAATGGGTTGAGTTCGCTCATAGCCACGTTCATATTGAGGGTGCTCACTCAAAGTACCATGCTGAAATAACCCTAACGAATGTTGGTCTCATACGGTTCTCTGTTAAGCCACCGTTGCGAAGTAAATGAGAGAGAACCATGAAGCTTACGGTTGTCATGCTGTAAACCTGTGTACTTTAATTGTGCAATTCTACATATGTGAGACGAGAAATTTCACTTTGACCATACTGAAACATAGCTCGCCTGGCTTCATCAAAAAAAAAAAACTCCTCGGGGCATCGTCACAGAATTAATCTCATTACATAGACACACTCCGAACAATGCAAAACTCCTCAACCTCCGGCGTAGAAGAAGCCGCTGATTCCTCTCATTCAGTCACATTTCTGAATACATCCATTTCCCAATACACTTAGCCTTTCGTGTCCATTTTATAAAACCAACAACTTTCACACACGTTAAAATAAAACTCAGTGTTTCTCAGTTTAATTGGGCATACGGAAATCATTTCTCACTCTTAATGTTTCTGTCGGATCCCTAATCAAGCTGTTATAAAAGAAACTAAACAAAAGACCACAAATGAGTAATGGTATGAGAAATTATTATTGAACATTGATATTAAAATATTATTTAACAGCGTATATTTATTTAAAAATCCCGCATTTTGTGTATAAAAAACCTTAAACTTGGAAACTGATATGCGGTTTCACATAACGGATATACGGTTTCACATAATGGGTATGCGGTCTCACATAACGGATATGCGGTCTCACATAACATATGCGGTTTCATATAACGTATATGCGGTTTCACATAACGTATATGCGGTTTCACATAATGTATATGCGGTTTCAAGTAACGTATATGCGGTTTCACATAACGGATATGCGGTTTCACATAACGGATATGCGGTTTCACATAACGTATATGCGGTTTCACATAACGGATATGCGGTTTCACATAACGGATATGCGGTTTCACATAAGGGATATGCAGTTTCACATAATGTATATGGTTCTTGTGACTTTACAGTGATTTATTTTACCATTGTACGTCACAAATAACCTTCAATTAACAGCCATAAAAGTGAAGAGCTGTATTGTATTTTAACACCCGCTGCACGTACTCCTGCAGGTCTCGTTTTATACACAACTTCAGGGTGCCTCAGAACGCAGCACTATAGTTATCGAGTACGCACAGTTACAGCCGTGTAGATAAGGCCACCGCAGCCATAGTGACGCGGTGGGCCCCGTGGATCAGGGAGCCCCCAAAAGTACAAAATACTAAAATTGTTTGTGAATTATTTCGTACCGTATTCCGTTCTTCTGAAAGGCAGTATTCTGTGTCCATGTTATAAGATATGGGACTGAATTCGCAAATAAATACAGAGGGGGCAGATTTTCGAATTTCTGGGTGTACGACCGGTTATTTACATCACTGCAGAGCTACATGCATATATGTTATATTGTCAGCTGGGTGAACAAGGATAGCTCAGTTGGTATAGTGACTCGCTATGGGCTGGGCTGTCAGGGGATCGAATCCCGGAGCGGCGGGAGATTTTCCGCATTAATCCAGACCCGCCCTATTGTCCATTCAGCCCCCTGTACAAGAGGTACCAGATCTCTTTACTGGTGGAAAAGCCATCGAGGTGTGATGTTAACCACCCACCCACATCTTGCACCGACGATAAAGAAAGAGTAGAGCTATACCTCTTCTCTTCCTGTTGACCTTAACCTTTTAAAGCCTAGCGGTAACTTTACGTACCACCAGGTTTAACATTAAAAAATTCTACGTGTTGCCCACATTGCGATTATGTGTTTTGTACGGATCTCAGAACAAACAGCAACTTCTGCCTTATAAAACATTAACAGATTGGTTTTTATAACCGAAGTGGAGAGTGTTTACAGCGCGGTACGCACTGAGTCCTTATATAAAACAGATGCGCTTCGTCTTTAAAGGGTTAATGGTCTATTCTAGGGCGAATTTGACCTTTACCCTTTGTGTCTGTGATTAAATATACGGCTGTAAAACTTGTATTGACGAATAAAAACAAATCCATATTACTCTTTCTCTAGACATTACACACTCTCAAATTTTTAAAATTTGTTGTCGAATTACAGTTATCCTAAGTCTTAGTTTACTTGTACATAACCTTCTTCCCCTCACATTTTTAAACCTCGGAATATTTTAAATATCCATTGCAGCCAGCGATGCACATTAACAATCCAATCTACGAAGCACTTTCGGCAAATAAAAAGCTATGAGATCGCGCGAATTGTCATCGGCTAATGCACTCTTAGTACAGCATTCCACCACTAAATGGCCCTAGCAATGCGTGCCTGTGAAACACTGCCGCGCCATTACCAAGTCTAGCAGTCGAAGTGTATGGAAAAGAGACGCAAAATCGGAAGGTGATTATCATGGGCACAGATGGACCACGTGGTTTCTGTGGAAAGAAGACGTTAAATCGTCAGATATTCATCGTCGGTTATCTGCAATTTGTGGCAAGAAAGTAGCTGCACTCAGCACTGTGTTCAACTGAGTACAGAGCTTCAAAAGTGGCAAGGAAACTGCACACTCGACTGTCCACGAGTGGTTCACAATGTAAAGAGAAAAAGGGTTAGATGAGTGATACTGAACTGTAAAAAGTTTTTCGAAATAAATCTATCATGTTGTAACTGGCGTTAAAATTACAGTATTTGTTCGAAGGGGCTGTGGATAAACAGGAAACACCTCATTAGTATATTCGGTCACCAAAGAACAAAATTTGAACCCAGGACATCCCAGTAACAAATCAAGACCGCTGCTCATTCTATCTCAAGTTTCTGCAGCATTTCCCACCCCCACCCCCCCAAGATGGAACAGCCCCCTAGTTTACCAGGGCCTCCTCCTTATCGAGGCTTCATGATCACACTCATTTAGACACGCCACACTCGGTAGGACTCCTCTGGACGAGTGATCAGCCCCATGCAGAGACCTCTACCTGACAACATAAAACACTCACAAGAGACAAACATCCATGTCCCCGGCGGGATTCGAACCCACAATCCCAGCAAGGTAGCGACTGCAGACACACGCCTTAGACCGCTCCACCACTGCGATCCGCTTTCTGTATCCTAGTTATTATAAGTAATGGGCCTTAGACATTAACCCTTTAAAGACGAAGCATATCTGTTTTATATAAGGACTCAGTGCGTACCGCGCTGTAAACACTCTCCACTTCGGTTATAAAAACCAGTCTCTTAATGTTTTATAAGGCAGAAGTTGCTGTTTGTTCTGAGATCCGTACAAAACACATAAACGCAATGTGGGCACCACGTAGAATTTTTTAATGTTAAACCTGGTGGTACGTTAAGTTACCGCTAGGCTTTAAAATGTTAAAAGAAGTAAAATACACTTGCCAGGTTGGTGGAAAATGGGAATATGTCCAACGCCAGAAACGCGCATATGTTCTCTTTTCCAGCTAGTCGAGGAACGTAAACACGAAATATATTAAGACTATTTACTCTCCCAGGAAAATAAATTGTCAGTGTATAAAACAAGATAATTTGCTGAGATATTTACCAGAATATTAAGAGGAGTTCTGTATTACAATACCAAATACGGCTAAGCAACACGTGAGATATTACAGTTAGTAACTGGGCCTAGAAGCGACTAGGATACATCCGCAGCACGAGTTCATACACTCACAAACTACGTCAAATGTAATCGATCACAATGAATATTTGTAGTGCGCTAAAAAACGTTTTTGGGTACCGTGAGAATTTTAAAATGTTCACAACTCTTTACTACTTGCAGAGGTTCTCAGAACATGTGGCAAATGGCGCCCTATATATCGGATTCCTGTCCTTTCCTAAGGAACTCTTGTTCTTTAAATTTTCTTCTACTGTTACGTTAATTTTGAGCTCCAGTATAAATAATGAAAACATTCTCAAGAAAATTTTTCACTATTAATTAAGCACTACGTTTGATCCCATGCTGCATAATTCCGTAACTACAGAACCTACACTGATTGTGATTTTATCAGGGGAATTCGTCGCCGAGCGACTGTCATCTGTTTACAGCGCTGAAGCAAAAACTTGGCGGCCACAAATTTTAAATAAATTCTAAAAGGTTTTGACGATGGTGTAAAACATTTTGTGGTGATGGCTTTATGGACTTCATCCATCGTCCGAAGAGTAAAATATTAAAAATTAAAAAATTAAAATCGCGGCGTTTCGGAAGCTGGCTCTGCTTCCGAAACGTCGTGATTTTAATTTTTTAATTTTTAATATTTTGTTCTTCGGACGATGGATAAAGTGCATAAAACCATCACCACACACATTTTAAAGACGATCGCAAGGTGTAAACAGCTGTGACACGGTGGCTGATTACACAGGACACGGACTGATATCGACAGGGAATAGAAAAGCTTGTCCCACGGTGTGATAAATGACTCAGTTTTGGCGAAGACAACGTGGAAATGCAGTGCCATTGCATAAAAATTGCACGCGAAATGTTATTATTAAAGGTAAACATAGGTAAAGCAGTCCCATTCCAGGCCTGGACAGGCCCTGAGGGTTCCAGGAGGTCGAGGCTCCCAGATTTCAAGACAGTCGGCACATGAAGGTGGTAAGGTTGTCAGCCCTACGCACCGGCCGCCTTTACCCCCCAAGGAAATATTCCTGGTACTCAATTCTGTTAGAAGCTGAGTCGACCCCAGGACCATAGTGCGACCGGAAGGATTATGTCAATGAAAAAATCCACTGACACCATCGGGAATCGAACCTGCGACCTTCCGGTTTGTAGCGCAGTGCCTCTACCAACTGCGCCACCGCTTGCCCTGCAACATATGCATTTTTAAAGTCACGTTGCGAGAGATATTGCTATTTTTTGTTTCAGAATGCGCCAAAATAAACTTTCGGACAATGTTTTTGTGTAGGAATACAGACAGGGATGCAGATGTTGGTAATTTAATTATATTATTCCGCCCTTATATTTCAGTAGATATATACTGTCCTCACTATAAATTTTAGCCTGCTCCTGCTTTGACGTCACACAAATATTGTGCTGCACCTTAGCTCCACCAACCCACTCCCTATGAACATATATTAAATATACAGTACGTTACGTTAGTGAAGCACACAGCAACGCAGAACTAAAGTTTATTCCAACCGCCACATCATTAATCCAACAGGCAACACAAACCTCTATACAGATTTACATTTCATACAAATTACAAGATAAAACGCTGACATAACACGCCTTTGAACGAAGATACAGAAATCAAAGGAAATGTAGAAAAAATGGAAGGTATTAATATGTTATTACGTACTAGTCTTACTGCCTAATTTATTACATCCGTCGTTCATTCATCCATTTATTCAATCGCTGATCCATTCATTCATTCATTCGTTCATTCATTCATTAACCTTTTAAAACCTAGCGGTAACTTTACATACGACCAGGTTTAACATTAAAAAATTCTACGTGGTGCCCACATTGCGTTTATGTGTTTTGTACGGATCTCAGAACAAACAGCAACTTTTGCCTTTTAAAACATTAAGAGACTGGTTTTTATAACCGAAGTGGAGAGTGTTTACAGCGCGGTATGCACTGAATCCTTGTATATAACAGATAAGCTTCGTCTTTAAACGGTTAAATTCAAGTCGATCCAAAAATGTTGGAAAACCGACTGGATATAAAAGACAAATGAATTAAATGTACATTCAAATACAACTACAATTACAAAAGGATTACAATTAATACATTACTACAATGTATATAAGAAAAGAAAATATACGCACCTTAGCCTTTTATACAGATTTATACATCATAACCAATGTAAGATAAAACACTGACATAACAAGCCTTTTAATGAAGGTACTAAAAGTGCAAAAGAAAATGTAGAGAAAATCGAAGGCGTTAATGTGTTACTACGTACTGGCGTTATTGCCTAATAAACAGAACATCTCTGATTTTTTACCTTCCAGCAGAATTTAAACATCCCCTACTGTTTTATTTATGATAAACTCCAAAAATCAACCCCCACCTTGCTGAGGTATGTCAAGGCGCTTGAATTCAAGTGACCTGAGTTCAAGGATTTGAAAAATCTACAGCAGTATTAATGTCACTTCAAGCGTAAATTTCAACTGTACGGAAATCCTTGTTTCAAATTTGAATTAAATTATAAATGCACTGAGTTCTAACTTGACTTGATGCAACGTGGATAACCTGAGAAAAATTTTAAATTTACACGTATTTTCAGAAAATTTTAACGTATTACGATAGCTGCCATTTATATCACAGGTATGTCGCGTCTGGTGTCTAAAAGCATGAAGATTCAATTACGCAGTTCTATTATTCTTAATGTCACTTTGTATGGCTACAACACTTTTAACCCTTTAAAGACCAAGCGTATGTGTTATATAAGGGCTCAGTGCGTACCGCGCTGTAAACACTCTCCACTTCGGTTATAAAAACCAATCTGTTAATGTTTTATAAGGCAAAAGTTGCTGTTTGTTCTGAGATCCGTACAAAACACATAAACGCAATGTGGGCACCACGTAGAATTTTTTAATGTTAAACCTGGTGGTACGTAAAGTTACCGCTAGGCTTTAAAAGGTTAACCCTCAAATTACGGAAAGAACCCGGAATAAACGTGTTTCAGAACATGGTGCTGATGAAGAGTGTTTGGGTCCAAGACATCAGAAGTAAAAAGAGGATGCAAATAATTTAATAATTGACTTCCTAATTTGTTTTCTTCACCAAAATGTTGTTAAAAGTTTAAAAAATAAAATTTACTCTACAACAAGCCATGAAGGCCAAACGGGAGGTAGAATTATAGCTCTATTCTTTCTTTAACTTCATCGCTAGATTGGGTGAGTGGTCCATGACACGCTCCGGCCGCTTTGCTCCCGGGAAAGATAACGGGTATCAATTTTTCAGGAGGCCGGGTGGGTACCAGGGCCGTTCTGAAGGGGTGCCCCCACCAGGATTCCAACCCTGGACCTTTTATTCCGTAGCGAGTCGTTATACCGACTGAGCTACCCGGTTCCGTCACCAAAATACTGTTAGGATGATAAAATCGAATTTGATATAGTGACCAGGACATGCAATTGATATGGGAGAGATATACACATACAAAAGTTTGGTCGAAAATTT
This sequence comes from Coptotermes formosanus, assembly GCA_013340265.1. Taxonomy (NCBI): domain Eukaryota; kingdom Metazoa; phylum Arthropoda; class Insecta; order Blattodea; family Rhinotermitidae; genus Coptotermes; species Coptotermes formosanus. Next base: position 442,701 of record BLKM01000656.1, read on the forward strand.
GGAAGAATAGAAACCGCTTGGGAGATTACGCGGTTCCCAAAAGGACAACATTAAGTCCATGCTACGGATGTTACGGTGTGTGGGTGTGGACTGAGTTTGTCCGGTCCAGTAACCATCCCGCGTAAACACGGTAATGAGGCTTTACTGTCCGCACGAGGCGGGACATTGCTTCCGGCTGGGTGACCGTCAGCCGTTAAAGATCTCGGACTCCTACGCAGTATTTGTCTTTCTTATGACGCTACGTAAAGGCGTCAAAAAGACAAAATACTGTCTCACTTCAGACTTTCACAGCATTGTTGATGAAGATCACAGTCTTGCGGTGTATGACGCTGCGTCGGTTGTTTAACTGCCTAAATTTCAGGGTTCAATTAGACCCTAATGCAGATATAAAAGGGTATGGGCAAATTTGCGCAATATGGTATCATATTCATTTCACCTGATGCTAGTTAGCTATCCTATTACAGGCCTGGACAGGCCCTGAGGGGTCCAGGAAGTTGATGTTCCCAGAATTTCTAGATAATCGGCACATGAAGGTGGTAAGGTTGTCAACCCTACGCACCGGCCGCCTTTACTCCCTAGAAAATATTCCTGGTACTCATTTCTGTTAGAAGCTGAGTCGACCCCAGGCCATAGTGCGACCAGAAGGATTATGTCAATGAAAAATCCACTGACGCCATCGGGAATCGAACCCGCGACCTTGCGGTTTGTAGCGCAGTGCCTCAACCAACTGCGCCACCGACTCACGACCTTACAAAACAGAAAGGAAAGCTTCAGTCGGTGTGGCGCGTCACGTTCCAAGCCCTAAGCCAATAAAATGCTTCGCATCTTTGTTGTGTTTTACAAATTGGTGTCGACATTTTATGAGCATTTTGTGATTTTATACACAATCACAAGACGAACCAATCAAATCAGTTACATGACAACTAATTACAGAAGTGGAAACTCCAAAAAAAAACAACTTACCAATGATGTACTTTAACCTTTTAAAGCCTAGCGGTAACTTTACGTACCACCAGGTTTAACATTAAAAAATTCTACGTGGTGCCCACATTGCGTTTATGTGTTTTGTACGGATCTCAGAACAAACAGCAACTTTTGCCTTATAAAACATTAAGAGACTGGTTTTTATAACCAAAGTGGAGAGTGTTTACAGCGCGGTACGCACTGAGTCCTTATATAAAACAGATACGCTTCGTCTTTAAAGCGTTAATGTTAAAAAATTCTACGTGGTGCCCACATTGCATTTATGTGTTTTGTACGGATCTCAGAACAAACAGCAACTTTTGCCTTATAAAACATTAAGAGACTGGTTTTTATAACCGAAGTGGAGAGTGTTTACAGCGCGGTACGCACTGAGTCCTTATATAAAACAGATACGCTTCGTCTTTAAAGGTTTAATAAGTGTGCTAACATAGTGACAAACGGACATATGAAGGTAAATGAATGTAAGTTTCCCCTGTCCAAGAGAGGGAAGTATAAAGGGGGAAGTAGAGGTAAAGCTCCAGTTAACCTGAAACTCTGCACTAGACGGAGATAAGTGATAAGATTCAATCACCTGCCAATCTGGACGTTTCGGAAGACGTGACATATTACATGACCTGTACAAATCCCCGCGGTTTATTTGTTCCAACACCTAGATGGTCATGCAGATTTTGTGGATCTAAAAAACAAACGTACTCAAAAGTCGATCTGCCAGCAGTCTCCATATACATATTTTTGTTAACAAATGAACTGCACGCTGTCGTACCATGGCACTGGTGTCATTAGTGTCAATGGTGTCAACTGCATCCTTCAAAGTAGCATCACTTGCTCTCGCTACTCAAATTAACACAGAGAAGCTAATGCATGGATCAAAAAGCTATCAGCCTGACTGCTAATTTGTTACAATATTGATTGCATACTAAAACAGTAACATCCAATCCAGAAATTTTTGTGCTTTGAACGTAATAGTAACCTCAGCGTTGGGCTCACGTCTCTCCCCCCCCCCCCCTTCCTTCCTTCCCCCTAACCACTTTATTTTTGCCATTCATTACGTCACACACGCCATTACTTTCATTCCGAGTGGGCAAAGTAAGTTCATGTTTGCCAATAATAAAAACGTTTGTAAGAATGCATGTTCACGCCTCCACAGGAGTCCTACCGAGTGTGGTGTGTCTGAGTATGGTCTAGAAACTTCCAAAAGGAGGCGGCATAGGCCCGATTTGGGCTGTTGCACCACAGGAAAGAAAAAGAATGCATGTACATAAAAGATAAAGTCTGTGACCCCGTTTAAATAAGCACCCTATAACAAATGTATAGAGGGATAAGGAGGTAAAGCTCCATGCATTATTTACTTTGGCAATTGGAGGTGAATGATAAGGTTCATTCCTTGCTCTCTTTAAACTTGATAAAGCGGCCCCAGTATAAATTACATACGAGACATTCAAGCCAGTGTGTCAGCTGTGAAGGGTAAATATATCTGTATCCAGGAACAGAAGCCCGGTTTTCCAGCCTGTCACACAATTCGCATTAAAGACTAAGCTCTGTGCTGTATACCCGTATCTCAGTGTGGGGTATACGTGTATCCCAGGCGGTGTATACGTGTATCCCAGGCGGTGTATACGTATCTCAGTGTGGTGCATACGTATCTCAGTGTAGTGTATGCGTATTTCAGTGTGGTGTATACATGTATATCAGTGTGGTGTATACATGTATCTCAGTGTGGTGTATACATGTATCTCAGTGTGGTGTATATATGTATATCAGTGTGGAGTACACGTGTATATCAGGTGGTGTATACGTGTATCGCTATGAGGTTTATACGTATCTCAGTGTGGTGTACGCGTATCTCAGTGTGGGGTGTCCGTATATCAGTGTGTGGTATACGTGTATCCCAGTTCAGTGTATACGTATCTCAGATGGTGTACACGTATCTCAGGTGGTGTATACGTATCTCAGGTGGTGTACACGTATCTCAGGTGGTGTATACGTATCTCAGGCGGTGTATACGTATCTCAGTGTGGTGTATACGTATCTCAGTGTGGTGTACACGTATTTCAGTGTGGTGTATACAAGTAAGTCAGTGTGGTGTGCACGTGTATCTCGGGTGGTGTATACGTATCTCAGTGTGGGGTGTACGTGTATCTCAGTGTGGTGTATACATGTGTCTTATTGTACTCGACACGTCCATTTCCGAATTATTTGTAGTTATTTCACGCAGTAACGGAACTTTGGGTAATATAAACTATGAAAAATCTCTTGACCAGCCGAGCAACTGTTAGCTTGTGAAGACTCTATCTGCTCAGTACAGTAAGCAGCTTCCATATACACTAAGTGCACTAAACCCCTCCCAACCTGAAGCGTAATGTACAACACTCAGCGAGATTTATCGTCTGTAATAAAGGCAACATGTTATCTCTACAATTTAATTTACATTGCAATATTTTACCTTCGCCATGAGAGAAAACCTTTTGCAATTTTAATAAAGTAGCACCTAAGGTTACAGTTTTACTTGAATTTTTTATGTTTAAGAATATTTACATAATAGCAATCTGAAAAACATTTTCCATTTCCCGAGTACAGTTGGCTCTTAATTTCACAGCTCTGTCCTACAAAATAAAACTCACTGTGACATCTAAAGACTAAAATGAATGTACAGTAAATAGTGCAGAATCTAAGATTAATATTTCATTAATAGTGCAAAACTTTCTATTAAGGCAAATAATGTACAACGCAGAAACTTTGTGTTAGCAGTCACATCCCTGAAATTTCGTAATTCTACTCTGCGAATAAAATTATTCCATAACTCATTGATTACACAGACGGCAACAAAATATTTACTGTAATATAGAACGCCCAATGGACATAAATAAAAACCTGAATATTTAAAAGTCAAGCACCACTTGGTGTAAATTATATCGCTGCTCTTTCAGTTAATCAAAAAATTATGGGCCTATTTATATACATGCAGTACGTATGTCTGTCTGCCTATAACATCCAATGTCTTTTGTTCTTACATCAAACCATGTCACTGGTAATCCAAGTTTCGCATCCATCATCTATTGTATTATATTTACATGACAATCTACTGACAACACATTACAGTAATGGTGATCAACAGACTTGTTAATAACACATGTTACGGGCTGTTAGACTTTTAAGTATTGTACTATCCCTCAAAGCCAGTTCAAAGCTATAGCAAAACACTGGCCATCACTGACAAACCCAAGACGTCGCTGCTGAGGATATTGTGGTCGCCTTCCTGTCTTCTTTTTTCTAATGGCTTCCTCATTAACCTTTTAAAGCCTAGCGGTAACTTTACGTACCACCAGGTTTAACATTAAAAAATTCTACGTGGTGCCCACATTGCGTTTATGTGTTTTGTACGGATCTCAGAACAAACAGCAACTTTTGCCTTATAAAACATTAAGAGATTGGTTTTTATAACCGAATTGGAGAGTGTTTACAGCGCGGTACGCACTGAGTCCTTATATAAAACAGATACGATTCGTCTTTAAAAGGTTAAAATTGGTCCTAAAGACTTGCAGCTATGCAATAAAGATTACTTTCCTAAACTGAGAACGTGTGCAGAACATGGAACGAATTTAACAACTGCGCAGCAGGACTGCGTTCAGGCGCAGAACAGGTATAACAGACTGCTTGCTGTGTACCTTCATGTATGTTGATTGTTCAATTGTACAGTTTAAATTATAATTTAAGTGCCTCGAACATATGTTTCCTAAAATTCTCCAATATCAGATTTCATGACAAGCATGTTACGATATTCTCCAGTTATTATATGCGTAAGACAGACAGACGGACAGACATTCTGCAGACATGGGCGTGTTTTTTCACAGAATTTCCTTTACATAGCGAGCAACGTAATGACCTGTACTCATCACCAAATATTATTCGGGTAATCAAATCGAGAAGAATGAGATGCGCGGGGCATGTAGCACGTATCGGGAAAAGAGAGGTAAATACAGGATTTTGGTGGCGAGACCTGAGGGAAGGCGACCACTTGCGAGACCAAGGCGTAAATGGGACGATAATATTAAAATGGATCTTCAAGAATTGGGATGGGGCATAGACTGGATTGAGCTGGCTCAGGATAGGGACAGGTGGCGGGCTCTTTTGAATGCGGTAATGAACCCCCAGGTTCCATAAAATGCGGGTAATTTCTTTACTAGCTGAGAATCTGTTAGCTTCTCAAGAAGGTCTCTGCTCCATGGAGTCAGTCAGTCAGTCAGTCAGTCAGTAAGTTAGTTAGTTAGTAGGTTGGTTGGTTAGTTAGTTAGTTAGTTAGTTAGTTAGTTAGTTAGTTAGTTAGTTAGTTAGTTAGTTATGAACACAAAGCGATAAACACGTGTGGAGCTACCTTCACTCAGCTGACTTCGGCTTCACAATTATCGCTACAAGTACGGACAGAATAAAATATATTTCAAAGTGGCAAGCAAGTTAAACCGAAGCCCGTCCTTGTCAGTAATTTTTTCTTGTCCCAAAATTATAAACCCAGAGATAACATACAACATCCAGTAATAAAGGGGGAAGTATTTAACGCCAGAAGTAACTAAATTTACATAAAACATGTCTTATTTACTACTTATAGGTGCCTATTCACATATTTCGTTGTAAAGTCCAATTCCTGGAATTTATCTTGCCGGTAACAGATTTGAAACAATTAAGCTCAACTTTCAATAAAATTTATGTAGAATATTTTTAAACAATACGAAGCACGTATGTGATAGATACATCAAAGTTGAGCCCTGCCTCATATAGACTCTTGGAAAATTCTCCATGAAAAACACCAGAAGGATATTTAAAGACGAAGCCTATCTGTTTTATATAAGGACTCAGTGCGTACGGCGCTGTAAACACTCTCCACTTCGGTTATGAAAACCAATCTCTTAATGGTTTATAAGGCAAAAGTTGCTGTTTGTTCTGAGATCCGTACAAAACACATAAACGCAATGTGGGCACCACGTAGAATTTTTTAATGTTAAACCTGGTGGTACGTAAAGTTACCGCTAGCCTTTAAAAGGTTAAACAGACAAAAATACCTGACAAATGGAATGTTACAATTTATGTTAATATGCAGATATTGTTCTTAGCTTTCAGTTTAATGGCAAAAACTAGACACATAAAGGAATGTACTGCAATACATCTTAAATATACCTTAACAGTAAAATGTCGCTTGTAAGTTAACATTTACAAACACGGCGGCAATGCGAAAGCCTTAAAGCAATGCGGCGAGGTTAACAAATACACAAAACCACAACAATATTAGTCATCATACAACCATATAAATCTACGCAACATGAATTTGTGTTTTGAGTTCCACCCCAAAAAGAAACATAAAACAGAAAAAAACAGATGACCGTCAGTGTCCTTTTGCTGACAGACTTTACAAAGACTTGAGACTTTCACGGTGATGTAGTTCAGCCTTCGCTCTTCTATGGTGTTACGCGACATAAATTGGTCCTTCCTTACCGACGTTTCAGGACAGTCATTCTCTAACGGCTTGAACCTTGAAGATGGGAAGGAAAATTTTTCCCGAAACGTCGGTAACCAAACACTAACCTACGCCAAATAACGTCCAAAGACAGCGAAGGCGTTAGGTGTTATCAACCTAGAAGTAACGTATCCTGCTGAGATAAAATTTAATTTCCAAACGTGGAAATAACAAAATATTGAATGATTCTACCTTTATGATTCTACAAGAAAAATCCATGTTAGAAATAGAAAAAATCCACGGTAGATGTACTCGGTGAGTCAACAGGGCTTGAACCGTTCTTTTCATGGCATATAGATTTCAGACGGTACAAGAAATCGCATTGGCTACAGACCGTTAGGTACGAAGAAATCGACTTCCTAACACTGGCGAAGGAGCGTGTAGGAGATGGGTATTTGCAGGTGGGGCCAGCCTTTGTTACACAATGGAGAAAAGATACGGCGTGCGTTTATGTTCGAACTGTGCCAAAGAATAGGGGCTGCTATATTCAGTACCCCGGATTTTATTATTTAGCAGCAGCAAGGAAAGAATGTAATAACAAAAATAACGTCGATACAGATTGAAGACCCGAAGTATTGCAGGTACAACACAAAATTATAGGACGTCATTTAAAGATAATAATATTACTGTAGGCCGATCCCAGTGGCCGCGCGGTCTAAGGCGTGGGTCTGCGGCCAAGCGCGTGCTGGGTTCGTGGGTTCGAATCCCACCGGGGGCATGGATGTTTGTCTCTTGTACAGTGTTTGTGTTGTCATGTAGAGGTCTCTGCGACGGGCCGATCCCTTGTCCAGAGAAGTCCTACCGACTGGTGTGTGCCTGAGTATGATCAAGTGAAAAACAAAAACCTCGACACCTACTGCGAACAAGTAGGTAGAAGAGGGAAGGACAGCGAAACGAAACGAACATCACTGTAGAATACGGAATTAAAATTCTTTTTCAAATGATCCATAACCATGCCTTCAACAAATGCACACAACTTTATGAAAATACGTTATAAACGCAGTAGTACCTCCTACATGTTTCGACCACTCATGTGGCCATCCTCAGGGAGGTGCTTTAAGAAGAAGGAATACACTGAGATTTTACAAATTTTGTAAAGCAATGCACACGTAAAATATTATATATTAAAATTACATGGTTTAAAATACATATTATTTAATATCTTACATGTGCATTGCTTCAAAAGTTCTGTAGCGCTTCAGTGTATTTATTCTTCGTATCGCACCTCCCTGAAGATGGCCACATGAGTGGTCGAAACATGTAGGAGGTATTACTACATTTATAACATACTTTCATAAACTTATGTGCATTTGTTGGTTTTACTCACCATACCTTAAAGATCCTTTTTCAGAGCGCATTCTCCCGAATTTGCCGGGTTCAGCGGATCCTAACAATTACATTCATAGAACGTAACCCGTAAATTTTTTACATGAGAAAGAGTAACTGATTCACGGAAATAACCGAACATGAGCTAATATGAAAATCACTTACAACACTCGCGAAAAATTGCGTCCTGATGAGATAAGAGTAGAATAATTCGCCTTACGTAAACAGGAAATACTATATTTTGTTACGGTTTAACCTATCATTCATTCACAACCATCTCTAATGACGCAGAACCCGTTACGCCCGAGTTTTATACTTCTGGTCTCCTTAAAGGACAGCATTGCTTTTGTCGCCATGAAATCTAAAGGTTTTATATCCCCAGAGAAATTGCGCGCCTTCCCGGTGGAGGGGAGGTGACCTTGCTGGTGTGAGAGTGCAGCAAGTGTGAAGTCAACCTGATAAATCAACAAATAGTAGATGGAAGCACGCGCAGTCATTAAATTAGGCACTACTAATCGCTCAGAACAAATCCGATAAGCAGAGAGTCACGTGTCGAGATTCCGATAAACTAAGGTCAAATAGCCCCTTCCGCTGCGAAAAAACCTGCAGTGTCCGCTAGCTAAAGAATTCGACGTATCTGAATTCGATATGACGCCCTGTAGAACTTGCAATTGCTTATCTTTCGTTACAGGAAATCTGTTTTGTATCTGCTTTTGATCTATTTTCTTAAAAGAAACTTGAACTTAAACCTCCAAACACTAAACTCAGCTTCAATTATATATAGCTTGAATTATAAATAAAGATTCAGCTCGTACCGCGCAGTAAACACATTCCGTCTCGGTTATAAAAACCAGTCAGTTAATGCTGTATAGGGAAATAATCGCTGTTTGTTCTGAGATCCACACAAACCACATAAACACACTGTGTAGGCAGAATGTAGGATTGTTGAATGTTAAACCTGGCGGTACATACAGTAACCACTGGGCTTTAAAGGGCTACAGTGCGTACCGCGCAGTAAACACACACCGTCTCGGTTATAAAAACCAGTCAGTTAATGTTGTATAGGGAAATAATCGCTGTTTGTTCTGAGATCCACACAAAACACATAAATACACTGTGTGGGCAGAACGTAGAATTTGTGAATGTTAAACCTGGCGGTATATATAGTAACCACCGGGCTTTAAAGGGCTACAGTGCGTACCGCGCAGTAAACACACTCCGTCTCGGCTACAAAAATCAGTCAGTTAATGCTGTATAGGGAAATAATCGCTGTTTGTTCTGAGATCCACACAAAACACATAAATACACTGTGTGGGCAGAACGTAGAATTGTTGAATGTTAAACCCGGTGGTACATACAGTAACCACTGAATTTTAGAGGGTTAAAATAAAACTGTGGAATGTGTCCACGCAGCTGCATGTTAATATCCACACAAAAATACCTGGTACAATGTCCCTTTTAAATATTGGTAACTATTCATCTTTAAAAATATCCTCTGCTTTCGTATCAGATCCACCACCGACGCCAGGTGCACTACGTAGCGTATAATATCGACACTACAGGCAGAACCTCGCAGCAACCAGTTAAAACAGCCCTGCACGTGCGCCAAGCCAGTATCACGTTTCAGGAGCAGAACCAATAGCTTTAGGGCAACAAATTTAAAGATGATTCTGAACAGTAAACAGACGTGACAGAATGGCTGATAACACAGGACAGAGAGTGCTACGAAGAGTGAACAGAAAAGCCCGTCCCATGATGTAATGAATGCCTCAATTGTGGTGGTGACTACGTAGAAATGCAGTGGAATGGCAGTACAATTACATGTGGACAGGTCTATTTATGGTTCAGCATAAAGACAGCATGATATGTGCATTGTAAACTTGTTATTTAAAGGGATCTCATACAATAGGTACAAAGAACCATGGTCGCTACATCAAACAAACTGGCTTTTGTTTAGACGACACACTGGTAGTGATCCTCATTTGTCCACAGCCTGCTAGGTTTCAGAAACCGTACACCCCCCATTGCTATCGTTGCTGCCGGTTCTAGAAACTACTCCCGGAATATATCTGTCGGAAACGCCTGTCCTGTGGCCAAATTAAGGAACATGAGTCAATAATGCCAGCAATTGGTTACAGAAAATGCAAACTTTGATCCGTTGCATATGTTTGTTACAAAATTTACATATGACGTACACATGCTTATAAAGAAACCCCAGAGACCAAAAATATTTTTTTTTTCAGAAATGTGACATGTTTCACCTAGTAAATTAGTCATTATCAAATCAATTCCAGATATTTAGTCTAGAATTTACTTGATAATGACTAATTTTATCCGAAACATTTAGTCACAGTTCATATAATTTAATAAAAATAACTTCATGCTGTATTTATTAATAGAATAGTTACAGAAACTGTATTTTAGATTTACACATTTGTACCAAAAAAACAGCAGAATATATCAACCAAACATAAAGATATAGCCTACTAAGCCATTAAAAAGGAATGAAATCAATCCGGGGTACGAAAGGGTACCCCACTCGCTCTTAATAATATTAAAAACGTCAAAACGCCTAAACAATTTGCCAGCGTCTTTCATATAATTTGTTAGAACTCTTCACGATACTTACACACAAATATGCTGCATTGACAGACATCTTTTATTCCCCCTTACGTAGATAACGCAGTCATCTATTTTAGGTGTCAAGAATTCAAAGTTTAGTAGCATTACTGTCCTTAGAAAAGACCCAGGCAGGCCACAGATCACAATATAATACGGCGCATGCACACTGCACGCTGGATAACTAAGGCTACAGACACACAATCATAATATTTAATACTTATTATTGCTTTTCCACAGCAAAAGTGGTTACGCGAACGCCTAACAATGTTGCGTTATACGTACTACAATGCCTGTGTTGTTTCTCTTCTCCGGTTCTTGCTACAGATGTTTCCAAACTCAGTGAGTCTCCTGAACTAGGAGGGGATGGGGTGGCTAGCCCCACGCCCCGGCCGCTTTACCCCCAGGAAAGAGATCCGGTACGCATTGTACAGGAGGCTGAGTGGGTCCCAGGGCCGGTCTGGACGGCTGCGGAAAATCTCGCCCCCCACCGGGATTCGATCCCGAGACCGTCCAGCCCGTAGCGAGTCGCTATACCGACTGAGCTATCCCGGCCCACTATTTACAGCACCTAATCGAAACACGAATGATGAGTCATGTAAATCGCACGTTGTCAGATTAGACATTTGGATCCTGACATTCATGCAGTGAAGGCTCTTCCAGACGGCAGTTCCTACGCAAAATGTGACCAATATAGTTCGTCTTTCTTCGTATACTTGTATGTAGGATATTTCTCTCCTCCTCGACTCTTTGTAACATTTCATTTCTCACACACTCAGTCCAACTGATCTTCTCCGTCCTTCTCCAGCATCACATTTCAAAACTTTCAACATACTTCTGATGTACTTCCCAAAGTGTCCAAGTTCCATCATCATAACAAGCTATGCCCCAAAGGTAACATTTCACTAGTAAAAAGGTAAAGCTATCCCATTACAGGCCTGGACAGGCCCAGAGGCTTCCAGGTGGTTGAGGCTCCCAGATTTCTAGACATGGCACATGAAGGTGGTAAAGTTGTCAGCCATACGCACCGGCCGCTTTCACCCCCCCAAGGAAATATTCCTAGTACTCATTTCTGTTAGAGGCTGAGTCGACCCCAGGACCACAGTGCGGCCAGAAGGATTATGTCAATGGAAAATTCCGATGACACCATCGGGAATCGAACCCGCGACCTTCCGGTTTGTAGCGCAGTGCCTCAAACAACTGCGCCACCGCGTGCCCCCCACCTTTCACTAGTTTCTTCCTTAAATTTAAGTCCAATTTGCTGCCGAAAAGACCCTTCTCTTTGCTGAATTCCGCTTTTCCCATTGAATTTTGCGTCTATCAGTATTCAGCACCCTTCAACATTACCTAACCTAACACTAGTGATCTAATTTTGTTTTAATCATCAACGTAAGGAAGGCGCTACCCTGGGAATTTCTAGATCATTCTTGAGTTCTCAGTTCTTATTAGCACTTTAACCCAAATTAGATATACCTAATTTTCAACAGCAAGAATTAAACAAGAGGGAACAGCGTTTCTAGGAGCTCTATAGAGATCTGGGAAAGGTCGTGACACGAATACAGACCTATATATATATGTAAAGTGATCACGATCACGTCGCTATGCCATCATAACCCCCGGTATTTTAGTTTAAATCCAATTAAGTTAGCATATACATATGTCTAACACACATATTCAGTGGGGAGTTTTGCGGAGACGGAGAACTTAACTGTATGATACCACTTGCATCTCTACTATTTAATCTTAATTAGAATGTTGATTTCATTTAATACTATGTGAATTCCACCTCACAGCTTTTAGGATATATGGAGAAGTTAGGAAGCGTCACTATCAACAACGGCGACATAGATAATGAAATGGGGCTTAACACTGAACAAAGAATGAAGTTGCTAGCTGAAGACTGGCATATCCACTCTACTGTGTACGAAGGTGCGAATTGTATAAACGTTCCTTTCGCAGTCCTTCCCTCTTCTACCTACCTGTTCACAGCAGGTGTAGAGGGTTTTGATTTTTCACTTGATCACACTCAGACACACACCACAGTCGGTAGGACTCCTCTGGACGAGGGATCGGCACGTCGCAGAGACCTCTACATGACAACATAAACACTGTACAAGAGAAGAAAAATCCATGCCCCCGGTGGGATTCGAACCCACGATCCCAGCAAGCGCTCGGCCGCAGACCTACGCCTTAAACCGCGCGGCCACTGGGATCGGCAGAATGTACAAATGTACGGGCTGTACACAGTCACGTACAGAGACGTCATAAGGTCGAAGAAATTCATTATGAGTAAGCAGTCTGTAAATAAGTAGTTGGTTCGTAGATTACATAATGCTGTATCAGCTACAGTTTTATGTAATTTCACACAAGATAAAAGCGCAATCATGCAGGTTAATTTGGCAGTTTTTTCATGGCTCGACATCAAAATTTATTAGTTGAGTGCTATAAACATTTTATTACAAAATGAACATCCTACATACAATAAAACGGAAGAAGGCTAACCGGATTGGTCACGTCTTGCGTGGGAACTCCATTCTAGAACACGCTATTGAAGGAAAGACATAATGAAGGACAGAAGTGACGAGAAGACGAGAAAGAAGATGTAAGCAGCTACTAGAAAACCTTACGGAAACGGAAGGTACTGGAAATTGAAAGAGGAAGCACTAGATCGCATTCTGTGGAGAACTCGCTTTGGGAAAGGCTATGGACTTGCCGTAAGACAGATGGCGTGATGACAATTGTTACCAAATACACAGGTTATGTAATCTTAAATAAGATCAGTGGGTGCTTATGAAGGTTTGGATTGTTGGTTACTTGGGTTGTAAATTGCACAAAACTGTATCAACTAGGGAGGCTACAGAACTTCGGAATAAAATGACAAAATGATTAAGAATATTTCATGACAACACTTCTACAAATTACAGACAGCATGTTCAGAATATAGCCATGTCAATTAATTTGCAGATCAGCTGTTTGTACATTTCACAACGCTGTATCAGTTACAGACGTTATTCAAGTTTGAATAACGCAAGATAATCAAAAATAGTTAATATGAAAGTTAGTTGGTACTTCAAAATAATGCTGTATCAGCTACTGGAATTAAACGACTTAAAATAAGATACAAGAATTATAAAAGGATAATTTGAAGGTTTTTGGTCCGACAACTTGACCAAATAATTGTGAAGCGTCAAATTGGAGTTCATTTCTTCGAAATATATACAATCCTCCACTAAATACAGTCGAACTCGGTTATAACGTCATGAAAGGGACTGAATATTTTATGTCGTTATAAACGAGTGCTGTTATAACCGAGGAGTATAATGTTACGGTTAACAGTGAGGAATTAATTGTTACCACAGAATATCTGACGCTATAGGCGAGGTGCCGTATCAGCCGATGTCGTTATAACCGGGTTCGATTGTATTAACAGTGATGAATTAATTGGTACCACAGAATATCTGACGCTATAGACGAGATGTCGTATCAGCCGATGTCGTTATAACCGGGTTCGATTGTATTAACAGTGATGAATTAATTGGTACCACAGAATATCTGACGCTATAGTCGAGATATCGCATAAACCGATGTCGTTATAAGTGGGTTCCGCTGTAGTGAGGTTACGTTACTTCCAGTAACATGAGGCGATAAAGATACGTGATTGGTTTGAGGGCCAGTAGATTCGCTGATAAAGAATAATGTTGCGTAAAATGGAACTGCTACGTGGTTGCACGTTGTGTAAGTTAAGGCGGCCATAAAAATTACTCTAGCAAGCTCGTTTCAGTCTATTTTAGGTACTACTGCAGCGCTGTCCTAGATTGGCCAGCAAAAGCCCCTGAATACCTAGATTAGATATCAAATGATCAACCCAGGTTCGAACAAAACATTTCCGAAACCCTTCCTTAATACTTTCCTCATATTATGAGTCCCGAAAGCTCATTACCGTGTTCACAAAAGCCCACCCTTTTCCCTATCCTGTGACAGATTAACCTAGACCACAATTCTCCATCTTATTTCTTGTCTATCCTTCTTAATATTATTCTTCCATCTACGGATAGTTCTTCCCAGCGGCTTCTATCCTTCAGGTTTCTTCACCAAAGACTTGTATGCACCTCTTCTACCCCCCACACGTGTCACATGCCCCTCACAGCTCATTCTTTATCATTCGAATATTATTTTTAAAGAGTACAAATTCATGCTTCTAATATTATGTGAAAATATATCTATATACGCTTCTTATCGGCCATAAAGTCCATTCGCCATACGTGAGACTCTAGGCAGAATAATATCGCACACGTGCACAGTCACAGATTACCATTACACGCGCGTGTATGGTCCATTAACATTTTTATCTACAACCACTGAAAATTCCGCTTAAAGCTTTTGAGCCTGCATAATGTTAATTCCATTTATTGGTGCTATTAACTTTGCATTTAATTCCAAACTTAAATCGATTTTTTATCTCAGGATATTAATTCTATAGACTACATGGCTTATACTCCACGAGCTTAATTACCATTTCCATATTCCTTTCGGTTACGCAAATGTGGCTGGCTCTTACGCTGTGACTCCCTGCTGTTTCCAGATATATGCAATAGACCTACGTTACTTAGAAAAATCAAACCAGATTTATGGATGTTACATAGGGTTGCCCATCCTAGTAGCCGCGTGGTCTGAGGCGTGGGTCTGCGGCCGTCCGCTTGCTGGGAATGTGAGTTCGAATCCTGCCGGGAGCATTGGTGTCTGTCTATTGTTGAGTGTTGTGTGTTGTCAGGCAGAGGTCTCTGCGACGGGCCAATCCCTCGTCCAGAGGAGTCCTACCAAGTGTGGTGTATCTGAGTGTGATCGTGAAGCTTCGATAATGAGGAGGCCCTGGGCCCACTGGGGCTGTTGCGCCATTAACCTTTTAAAGCCTAGCGGTAACTTTACGTACCACCAGGTTTAACATTAAAAAATTCTACGTGGTGCCCACATTGCGTTTATGTGTTTTGTACGGATCGCAGAACAAACAGCAACTTTTGCCTTATAAAACATTAAGAGACTGGTTTTTATAACCGAAGTGGAGAGTGTTTACAGCGCGGTACGCACTGAGTCCTTATATAAAACAGATACGCTTCTTCTTTAAAGGGTTAAAAAGAAAATACAGCTCAATCCCACCTATGCCATGACACGTGTTTGTATAGTTCTGTAACTGCTCCTCCACTGAGCTGGCAAAATTAGACCTAAACCTCTACGGAGTCTTTATATAAACCTCTTCCATACAAGCGGATGTTGAGGTCTCCACAGTGGTGTGGTGGGAGACTCCACTATCTCTGGGATACGATGCCGCGTCGCGACGTTTGAAACTAACACACTACCCTCACCTCCAGTGGCCTAGACGTGATGTGGGGTCATAGCCCACAAAAGCGGAGTGCTTAATTTAAATCTCCCATAACAACTAGTAACGAGGTCCTTTCTTGAGGGGGAGGGGGAGTCATGCGGCAGGGGAGTGAAATTGACCTCACACCTCCATTTAGTACCGAGGTTAAGACTGAGTAGAGCTATCAATCTACTCCCCTAATATTTTTTCTTAGCGCTGAAAGTTACAACTTCAACTTTACTCTTTCTTACTACAGTGCAAAGCTGTCTAATCCTATAGTTCAAATGCAGAAAATCTGAAGTTTTTTCGACCAGCCGACAACGGCAAAAACACTTGCTAACATGCGTCTGAGCAAACGCTGAAAACAAACTACTTAAATGTATAGATATCATACTGCAATGGATATCCGTAATTATAAGATCATTATTTTATTTGACAACCAACATTTGCTCGCTTAATGTATTAACGTAGCTCACTCAGCCGACTGCCCATACGGGGGATGGAATAGCTGCGAGAAGTGACAAGCGATAGTTGTCGGATAAAATAAAGTAGCCTACATTACTTGTATAGTACTGATGGCTTCTACACCAGGACACCAAGATTTCGTGGAAAGTCAAACTCTGTAACGGCATTCGAAACAAGCTTCTACTTAGATTCCACCCAACCATTGCGTTTTATTTTTGGAGTGAGGACACTTTTATCCTTTATATTATTTATTTTTAAAAATAATATTGCTTACTGTACTTTTGTGTTTGTTGAAAGGAACAGGCAACTTCGTAGTTACAACAGTGGCCGCGGTTTTCATAACCTCCAATTTCCCATAAGACCTTAGTTTTGGAATACGCGGTTCTTGTTCAAAGTAAACCCTAGCGTTAGAGGGGAAAGTATCTCAAGTGTGGCCTGGATTAAAAATCCTTTATCAGGAATTTATTTCGGTCGTGAAAAAGTCAAATAAAAACCAAATGTGAAATTGCCCCATATAAAGAGAAACTAAAAGAGAATTTTTTGTGGAATTCATCCTGTCGCGGTATACCACATTAACCCTTTAAAGACGAAGTGTATCTCTTTTATATAAGGATTCAGCTCGTACCGCGCTGTAAACACTCTCCACTTCGGTTATAAACATCATTCACTCAATGATGTATAACGTAAACGTTTCTCTTTGCTCTGAGATCCGTACAAAACACATAAACGCTACGTGAGCACCAGGCAGAATTTTTGAATGTTAAACCTGGCGGTACGTAACGTTACCACTAGGCTTTAAAAGGTTAAAATTGACATACGTGTTACCGTCAACCGCAACAAATTTTATTTGTTTCGTCAATATATGATACATTTTGAGTTTTAAAGCTATGTATTTAAATACCTGAGGATGGTAAGTAAGGCCGAAACATGTAGCACATACCGAAGAAACTAACATAATCTGTTGTGTTTGACGGTAACATGTATGTCAATTTTAAAAAAAAGAGGAAGAATTCCACCGAAAGAACTGTATAATGTTCTCTGATTATACAGTCTTAGTACATAAAAACACGTTTTGCAGCAGGTTTTGAAATATTTCCCCTTCTCCATTCTTTCCCTATGCAGTTACCACATAGACTTATTCTGGCCTCTCCTTCAGCCATGGTTGGGCGACCAGTCGCTATCTAAATCCCCAGGGAAACTAAATCCTGGAGCCACAACTACCCCTCCTGGGTAGAGACCTCGCTCTCTTTCGTGGCAATCCGTCTATGTTCTGAATAAATCGCAAGCAGTGGATTTCAGGGTGAAGCCAGCATGAAATTACGTGCATGTACTGAGGGACCCGCAACGTTGCCCCCAGAGCCTTACCAAGCGTTGGAAAATTATAGATTGAACCTACGACAGTGACAAAATGGGTGGGTGCGTTGTTACATACCAGAGGTAGCAATAATTAATATGCTTGCCTGAAATGTTCGAACGTGAGGCAGGAATAGTCGAAAGTCACACGCAAAATTAGAATGAATACCAGAAAACATAGCATCTGTCCTGTGACACAAACTGCAGGCGCTTCGTCTGTTCTTTGAACACACGATTTAAGATGTGCCAAGCAAAATTATACAGTAATTATACAATGCAAATGAGAAAAGTCTTCACAACTTATAGAATATATTAATAAATTATTGTAAAATTAGGCTACACGTTTCGGTCCTAGAAGATCATCGTCAGGCCTACGTAAAAGAATGGGTGTATAGATAGATAAAGCCTTAGAGATCTCAAAGGCGTCTGTTGTATTCTGGTCTTGTGTTTTGGTTGCTAGGTACCCATATGGTGTAACACACTCTAAATACGATATTGGTACTTAGCAACCAGAAAACAAGACCAGAATACAACAGACGCCTTTGAGATCTCTAAGCCTTTATCTATCCATACACTCTCCACTTCGGTTATAAAAACCAATCTCTTAATGTTTTATAAGGCAAAAGTTGCTGTTTGTTCTGAGATCCGTACAAAACACATAAACGCAATGTGGGCACCACGTAGAATTTTTTAATTTTAAACCTGGTCTATGTAATGTTACCGCTAGGCTTTAAAAGATTAACAATGTTGACCTTGGAAACTAAGTGTGACTCAGCAATTCTTGTTTCGACCCCTTACCCTTGAACCAATTTTGATTATATTTGGCAATGTACGTCACATATTCCTCTTAAGTCACCGCAAAAATTTCAAGCTCATATCTCTAAAACCTGATGATGTATGCCTGCTACAGGCACGCACGCATACACACACACACACAGAGGCAAATCTGTCCCTTTTACGACGAGAAGGCATATGGGTGGAGTGGAAATAGAGATCCACTCATTCTTAATCTTCGCACCGAATTGGAACAGTGGTCAGTCTCATGCCCAGCCCGGTCCAAATTATTCTTGTAAATTCCACTTGCCTGATCCAAATTAATCTCCCAGAGAATCTGATATTAAAATTTCAAAATCAGCCCCAGCATAACAAAAGCTTGGGGAAAGCCAACATAAAACACCGTAAAATGATGTATCAATTCGAGCTCGAGATTTGACTTGATACAGCGGAAAGCGCTGTCGAATTTAACTTGACAATGAACCGATAACAGTTAAGCAATGAATCCCATTTTAAAGTTCAAATTTCATTCAGAAATAAACAACACACCTTCGAAACCCCTCTTTACAGACTCTTCACATTTTTCTTCAGTGATATTTTATGGATAAAGTTTTTGAGTTACAAGCACAGGACTTAAAATGACGCCAGAGTCGGCAGTGTGCGCCTGATGACCCCAGAGGATTATACTACCCGCTTGTTCCAAAACGAAGGCTGTTAGAAGCAGACTCCTAAGGCTATGCATTACGGAGCTAGCTCCTCCACCGCCTTCTTCATTTATGACGAAACACGTGCTGTTATCCGCTGATCTCGATGCAGACACCGTACAAGACCCTCTAGAAAGAACTGCTTGTTGCCTAGAGTATTGAAACAGAAATAAATTAAGAGCAAAGATTTGAAGCCCAACTTATGTATTAATATCCAGGTTGACATACACATAACAAGACAAAAATTCCTGTAAAATAAAGTAAAGCAGTCCCATTGCAGGCCTGGACAGGCCCAGAGGGTTCCAGGAGGTCGAGGCTCCCAGATTTCTAGACAGTCGGCACATGAAGGTGGTAAGGTTGTCAGCCCTACGCACCGGCCGCCTTTACCCCCCCCCCCCAGGAAATATTCCTGGTACTCATTTCTGTTAGAGGCTGAGTCGACCCCAGGGCCATAGTGCGACCGCCAGGATTATGTCAATGAAAAAAAATCCACTGACGCCATCGGGAATCGAACCCGCGACCTTCCGGTTTGTAGCGCAGTGCCTCTACCAACTGGGCCACTGCGGCCCCCTCCTGTAAAATATTCGTACATAATACGTGAAGTTCATTTACCACGTACGGTCAGTTCAATTATAGTCGTTCAATAACGTAAAACACAGTCGCTTTCAGAAAGGACGCCTACTGCGTTTGACAGCTACGCGATGAAAATGACAAATATTTAAGACTGAAAGTAAATTTCACACATATGTGGCACTAAGGCTACTTTGTTGTTGTTATTATTATTATTATTATTATTATTATTATTATTACTACTACTACTACTATTTTATGCTGTTCATCTCCGTGCATATGCTCAATACAATAAAAGAAAAACCAACTTACGCACAACGTTACCGTTTATTTAACAAACTGCTCTCTTTTCTAATTCCCCAACATGTTTCGGCGTACAGTTATGCCATCATCAGGAGATATTATTAAGACTGCATAAGATGTGCATAACAAATGTAAAATGGTAAAAATAGTTTCATTTTACGGAAGTTTTTAAACATTTTTAACTCTTTTTACCATCTTACCATTCTTATGCATATCTTATGCAATCTGTAACAATACCCCTGATGATGGCATAACTGTACGCCGAAACATGCTGGGGAATTAGAACACACAGAAGTTTGATAAATAAACAGTAACGTTGTGCGTAAGTTGTGGTTTCTTTTATTGTATTTTTATTATTATTATTATTATTATTATTATTATTATTATTACTGTGTCCTCCGTTATTGAGACCCTTTACAATGGATCACAGTGCATCATAAGTAAATTACTGCAGTCAGTGAATGACTAACGTTTTATTAACCTTTTAAAGCCTAGCGGTAACTTTACGTACCACCAGGTTTAACATTTAAAAATTCTACGTGGTGCCCACATTGCGTTTATGTGTTTTGTACGGATCTCAGAACAAACAGCAACTTTTGCCTTATAAAACATTAAGAGATTGGTTTTTACAACCGAAGTGGAGAGTGTTTACAGCGCGGTACGCACTGAGTCCTTATATAAAACAGACACGCTTCGTCTTTAAAGGGTTAAACATTAACTATGCCGCCCGGCTCCTTCAGGGAATTGCAAATCACTACTTTATTTCTGTTCCCATTTATAACGCCATGATGGAAATTTACACAAAGTTCTTATAAAACACACTATTCAATAGACGTATATGATTATCACAACCGTCGACTGCATATGCTTTGTTCATATTGGAGTTTTATTCCTAATTGGACCTAGTACGAAGTTTCCTTTGAAATAACAACTGCTAGCTACAGTAACTGTCAGACGATATGTTACTATCTATCAGCGCGTCAGAATTCAACGGCTTACTTTAAAGCTCCTCGAGTTACCAATATGAAAAGAACAAACGACGCTGTGTGCTATGGAAATACGTTGATTTTCATTCAATATATACCACCGTTAGTAGTGTTACATTACTAAAAAGGTACACCAATGCCATTACAGGCCTGGACAGGCCCTGAGGTTTCCAGGAGGTTGAGGCTCCCAGATTTCAAGACAATCGGCACATGAAGGTGGTAAGTTTGTCAGCCATACGCACCGGCCGCTTTTACCCCCCAGGAAATATTCCTGGTACTCATTTCTGTTAAGAGGCTGAGTCGACCCCAGGGCCATAGTGCGGTCGGAAGGATTATGTCAATGAAAAATTCCAATGACATCATCGGGGTTCGAACCCGCGACCTTCCGGTTTGTAGCGCAGTGCCTCAACCAACTGCGCCACCACACATAAAATTCCTGTTACGTGGATGATCCGGAGTTCGAATCCAAGTAAAGGTAAGAGATTTTTTTCTTCTCCAAAACATGCAACGGTGGAGCCCACCACGCCTCTTATTCAGTGGTTACAGGGACTGTCTCGCAGGGTAAATGGGCTGAAGCGCGGATTTGACCTCTGACCTTCAACTAATGCTGAAGTTCAGAATGTGAGGAGCTACGATACTACCCGCCTTACATGTCTCCATAATGTGGACAAGCACAAATTTATTTTTGCCTTAGCTACAGTCAAGTTCCTCCATAGTTCCACCGCTGTTGATAAGGTGCATAAAAGTCCATGAGATCTGCGCTCTTATGAGGTGTTACGCAGCGTCCAGTGGTAATCTTTTACCGACGTTTCGGGCCAACCTATCGGTCCCATCTTCAAGGGTCAACAAATCCAAGAAGCTTCTTGGACTTGGTAATCCTTTCCCGACGTTTCGGGACAACCTATCAATCCCATCTTTAAGAGTCAAGAAATCCAAGAAGCTTCTTGGACTTGGTAATCCTTTACCGACGTTTCGGGACAACCTATCAATCCCATCTTTAAGAGTCAAGAAATCCAAGAAGCTTCTTGGACTTGGTAATCCTTTACCGACGTTTCGGGTCAACCTATTGATCCCATCTTTAAGGTTCAAAAAATCCAAGAAGCTTCTTGGACTTCTTGACTCTTGAAGATGGGATCGACATGTTGTACCGAAACGTCGGTAAAAGTTTACAACTCGACGCTTCGTAATCCCTCAGAAGAGCGCAGATCTCATCAACATTGCTACCGAAGCATGAAATCACGCAAAAAAGGCGTATGTTCCATTTATCGACCGCACAGCGTCAATGATAGATGAATGAAACATGAGTATGAGGGCAGCCGGGCGATGGAAGTGACAGAAACACTCGGTGGAAAAAAAAAACTGTCCCAGTTCCAATCTGTGGCAAAATCTCCCACATAAAATTTCCTGGAATCGAACCCGGGCCTTGGCGGTGAGAAGCCGGCCACTACCCGGCTGAAGAATATCAGGGCCTGGTGTGCCTAAAAACATCCTTGCCTTTCTTCAAATAATTACAATATATTTTTAAACAGATGTTTTGAATATTAACTATTAATGGATCGCCACTAAACTTATAATTCGTGTACAGCACATGCGTAGCATCAACTGTGCGAATCGTGAGCCATATCCATCCACTGGGAATCAAGTACACTATTCTGCACGTAACGTGAGCTTATTTATTGACCAATCGAGACCAAACTTACATCATTGGTAGTGAATACGTGTGATGTCCCACATACGAATTTTCATGAAAATCCGTCCAACGGAAGTCAACATTCACCTGAAAGGTACAATGCTCTTCAAGTAAAGTGCCCTTGTTCTTTGACCTAATGCAAATAAATTTACACTTTTTTGTAGCAAATGTGGATAAGATCCCAGATAATACATTTCATGAAAATTCTTTCAACGGGAGTCGAGCTACATCCGAAAAAAGTAAACTACTCTCCACGTAAAGTGAGCTTATTTATTGACCAATCCAAACCAAACTTACACCATTGGTAGTGAATATGTGTGACGTCCCACATACGAATTTTCATGAAAATCCGTCCAACAGAAGTCAACATTCAGCCGAAAGGTACAATATTCTTCAAGTAAAGTGCCCTTGTTCTTTGACCTAATGCAAATAAACTTACACTTTTTTGTAGCAAATGTGGATAAGATCCCAGATAATAAATTTCATGAAAATTCTTTCATCGGAAGTCGAGCTACAGCCGAAGAGGTATATTGGTTTTCATGTAAAATACCTTCAAGTAATGACCGATCGTAACTAAACTTGTGACCATTGCAGATAATGGGTGAAGAGTCACAGATATGAATTTTCAGGAAAATCCCCCGAATTGAAGCCTAAATACAGCCGAAAAGATAAATGCCACACATTTTATGAAAACTGGAGGTTTATTGCCACATTCACACGAGCCCGCCACCTGTCCCTGTCCTGAACCAATCAATCCAGTCCACGTCCCAACCCACTTCTTCAACATCTATTTTAATATTATCTTCCCATCTATGCATAGACCTTCCAAGTGATCTCTTTCCCTCAAGTCTCTCTCATTTTTATACTCTTTATATCTTTGGATGGCAGACTAGAAGACAAAAGATCGTAGACCGAATTATCTTCAGGAAAACCGCTGCGAGAACCTCAAATGTCACAATAAATACTCGTCAAGCGTCAAAAGTTGCGGCAAGTTCCGGCAATCACCCTGACACCTAGTGGATTAACAAAGCACTCTTTCCAATTCCCATATACCTAAAACAAGCTCTGAACGTTAAATGTCAAACCCAAATTTTCATTTTCCCCTTCCTGTTCCGTTCTGACGTTTCTACTGCGGAATCACACAATTCACTCTGTTGCAGATTTTATTAAATACTGTCCGACGGGCATGACGTTCTGCTGTGACATTTATGTCGGCCTTTGTCATAATGTTTGTAAACAACTTCAACACCCAGTGACTCTGCCCAGAAGATGGTAAAGCAAAACAAAAAAAACACCTCTGTAAGCTGTTCGCGTCTAATTACTAGGCCTGTGAGTGTTTCCCATTCCATATAACGCAAACAAAGCACTGTGATTTCAAAAGTGAATAACGCATTTCATTACATAAATGGGTGTACCTACTGTTTTTCAGAAAAATCCCCCCATTTGTCTCTCTGTGTATGTGTATATCGACAGAAAAAGAATTAAATTAATTGAAGACGATGGGTCAACGTTTGTAGTTGAGGTATTTAATTAGACAGACGCAAAACGAAATTTCATGTCCAAAACTGGTATTCTAGCTTCGTCTTACTTCTTACATATTTTATCCCCAGGAATGTGTCACCAGCAGCTGCCGGTCCAGCGAGTGCTAGGCCTATAAATCGAGTTCACCTACATTCCTGAGGCATTGCCTGTATAATGCGCAATGCGCAACGTATAAATCTATAGCGTACCTTAATTAAAATCACGTAGTAACATACATCCAGGGAGTCTGCAACAAGTCCAGTTTAACCCTTTAAAGAAGAAGCGTATCTGTTTTATGTAAGGACTCAGTGCGTACCGCGGTGTAAACACTCTCCACTTCGGTTATAAAAACCAATCTCTTAATGTTTTATAAGGCAAAAGTTGCTGTTTGTTCTGAGATCCGTATAAAACACATAAACGCAATGTTGGCACCACGTAGAATTTATTAATATTAAACCTGGTCTTATTTAAAGTTACCGCTAGGCTTTAAAGGTTAAATTTCAAAACAAAATGGCAGTCCGAATCAAAATGGAGCAGCCAATTCTGCAAATTCGTTTATATAGTTTCCAAAAATAAATACAAACACAGTGTCATTCGACCGACACGCATTCTGGTGGAAGCGTGCTCTGATACCAACGGAGAATTTTCCTTCGTCAGTGAGGTTGATTATTTTTCTCATCCCACCAGGGAAATTTCACAAAATAATGTAACGCATCCCATAACCTCTTATTCCTACGTCTCTCCTAATTTAAGGCAAATATTTTTCCCTACTTATTATAAAGCAACCTCAGCAACTGATGCACACTCATAAAAAACCGAATATACAATAAAAAGACCAATCACATTTTTACATTTTATGTTATTTATAGCGTGCATATTCTTACAATTAATCCCTGAACCAATATACGCACTTAATAAAATACAATTCGAGACATGTATAAAACTCCCACATGTTTCGGCAACAGGGTTCCATCAGGGAATTATTTAGAACAAAGGAATTTAATACGTTCCATGTCCGTGCACTATTATCATATGAAATAATAAACACCAACTAATGCACCAAAATATATATAATCTTTATTCGTAAAAGTCTCCTACATGTTTCGATCCTGCTGGGCCATCTTCAGGGAGAATAATTTCGATACACTATGGTTGCGTTTATATAGTCAATTGTGAATGTGCTCTAGGTTTCATTCATACTTAACTGTACTAACGCAACCATAGTGTATCCAGACTATTCTCCCTGAAGATGGCCCAGCAGGGTCGAAATATGTAGGAGACTTTTACAAATAAAGATTCTATATATTTTGGTGCATCACTTGGTGTTTATTATTTCGTAGAACGAAGAAGTACAAGACTAACACGCTAATAATAGTAAAGTTTCACAGCTTTAAAATCACGTAAACACTGAGCCTACAATGCCATAAACTGCATCAATTTTTAGTCAATTACAAATCAACTTCCAGAGTTTTCATAACAATTAAAACACATCATTATATCTTTCACTGGTTGCTTCATTATACATTTGTATAACTGTTACTCTCTTTGTGAATTATCCTGTACCTTAAACGGTAGTTTCAAACTCCGCTTCTGGGCGCTTGTTTTCACAGCTCTGAGAGCATCACAGCCCTCTAGCTCTTACAGAAATACAAACTGAAACTGTCAATACAGAGCAACGCTGATTAGTTGAAACGGTTTGCTCGTGAGGAAGTTCAGTAAACAGTGTGCTAAGGACGTCTACATTAAACTGCTGGACACAAGGTGATCATTCAGTAACACGTAACAGAAAACACGCTGTTGTGTCACTCATAAACAAGATGTGTCACTTTTAAGGCGGCTGTGTACAACGGAAAAACTTATTCGTAACACAAAGTGCAGCCATGTTTTTCCGTGTATTTTTAATTGTGTCTCAGTGACATAAAATATTAGCTTTAAATAACCTTGAAAACACTACAATAAAGGCACAAGGTGAAAATGATCAGAATTTCAGCATATGCAGAGTGTTCGTTGTGTCCCTAAGCACCGTAAATGTCAAGGAATATGCCGGAGGATGCGGGTTTCATATGCAGTAAACCTGTCGTGTTCGGTGACATAATAAAAGAGACAACTTCTGTAAGCGTAAACTCGAAAGACAAATGTGGTCTGACAGGGGCACGTCGTACCAGATATGTTCTTTACATGCCCCACTATCCCTGTGTTCAGTTCCTTGATGTAAAATGTATTGCTGCATATTTATTAACATCCTAGGCACCAGAAGGGTGACAATAATCAAGTTCCATAGGGAGGGCCCCTAAATATCAGGCAACAACGTAAGAAATTTAGTCGCCCGGGCCACCTGGCACTTAGCATTTATGCACTCCTACTGTATCCTATTTTGTTATATCGTCCAGTTTCAAAGTCACAATTTTACTTTCCCTTAAATTTTTTAAATAATTTAAATTTTTAGATACCCCTGCTAGATAACATGGCCAGTAATTTGTAAAGACATGTCACAACAGAATAATTCTTTCACCTTATAAAGAAATTAGGGCATTTATGGCTTCATCAAATACTGTTTCACGTTATCTTCCAGGGAGCTTGACATACATCAGATTAACCCCTTAAAGACGAAGCGTATCTGTTTTATATAAGGACTCAGTGCGTACCGCGCTGTAAACACTCTCCACTTCCGTTATAAAAACCAATCTCTTAATGTTTTATAAGGTAAAAGTTGCTGTTTGTTCTGAGATCCGTACAAAACACATAAACGCAATGTGGGCACCACGTAGAATTTTTTAATGTTAAACCTGGTGGTACGTAAAGTTACCGCTAGGCTTTAAAAGGTTAAGAAAGGATTCTCTCTAACCACAACAGACTCACATTCAGACGCACGTCTTGTGTTTCGCACCCCAGCTTCTATTGAATATCGTTACAAGGGTCAACAGCTATGGCACTGCAGGCCACATCTCACATCCAGCGACATCCTCTAATCATGACGGGATATATAGGCTAGTTCACATTACCTTGTATCTATTTTGCCTTGACAAACGTCGAACTTCGTGGTTCAGTGATTCGCGTCCCAGCTTCGCGACGAAAATTCCCCGGTACGATTACCCAAAGTGTTATCGGATATACTGACAAATTTGTATGTGGTTTTAACATGTAGAATACCTTAAAAAGATGATGATTTATTTATGTAATATCCTCCCTAAATCGTACTTCTAATCGACAATTTTAATTCAACAAATTTCCTATTTGACACTCAAAAAATGTGTCAGTGAGAATAATGATAACAAAAATGGGCTAATGCCCCAGACTACGTCCGCTCAACCAATAGCTCGCGGGCAACACTTAGCCCGCGAAAGGGTGTTATATTCCTGCAGGACTCATTAATAGTGAGAAAACGTCTTTTAATCCTGTCCTTGGCAAAGCCGAAATCGAACGCCGAAGTAGTTTCCAAAACTTATAAGCTGTTTATTTATGGGCATGTGCCTTACATCACTAATGCATTTTGCAAAAAAAAAAAAATGTGCTAAAAATAGCGACACCGCAGCTTACGTAGTGGACTGCATTTTGTTGTAATTTTTTCCTGTTATTAACGTTATTTTTATTGCACATTACACATTGCACATTATCCCATTACAGGCCTGGATAGTCCCTGAGGGTTCCAGGAGGTTGAGGCTCCCAGATTTTTAGACAGTTGGCACATGAAAGTGGTAAGGTTGTCAGCCCTAAGCACCGGCCGCCTTTACACCCTGGTACTCATTTCTGTTAGACGCTGAGTCGACCCCAGGGCCATAGTGTGACCGAAAGGATTATGTCAATGAAAAATTCTAATGATACCATCGGGAATCGAACCCGCGACCTTCCGGTTTGTAGCGCAGTGCCTCAACCAACTACGCAAACGCGCGACCCCGGTCTGTCGGCGAAATGTTTTCACAAGTGTAATGCGTGTCTAAAGTGCATCTACGTATGTGGTTTAGCGTCGTCACCAATAACAACGCTGACAAGTGTGTTACCCCATTTGACTGTGACTTGTATCTTGAAACCTAAACATCTCAGGGCACATGCTGTATATTTTCGACTTATTTTTTTAAAAAGGCATCACACTACCGACAGTTTGTGCGGGATTTTCCTATTCATTCTGTATTATTTGTGAACTTGTAAAAGCGTTGACAATGCGCTAACATACTCATTTGTCAAGCCAAATTACTTGATTTCGGGTTGTTAAAAATAAATGACAAAAGGCACCTAACAATTGCCACATCCCCTTAAGCATTCCAATCCTACGCATCAAAAGCCAAAAAGCGCCTAAGAACGCTTATATCCCCTGATCATTTAAATGCTATATACATCCAAACAGAAAACCTTAACCGACAGAGCTATGTCAGTCTTAACTACGCAGCGACACAACACGAGGCCTCAGCCACCGGTCAAATGGCCCAGTGACGGAGAGCAGTCATTTCCAGTGGGTCCCATCACATAGATTTACACCTCAGGAGAGAAGCACAGCTGGCTTCCGAAACGTAATGTTTTATAACAGACGATAGACAGAATCCAAAAAAAGAAGAACGCTTCTAATGGTCTTTGGTTTCGTTTTAGACACGGAACCTAAATTGGCTATTGCCAACATACATTTAAAGCACGAACTGTATTCCAGTAGGCTGAACTACGTCTTCCAGGTTGCACTGATACGACATGACAACTACACATCGCGTCACGTAGCAACAAACTTAGAGGATGGAGTTACAGACAGAGACGGACGCAGCAAAGGGGTTTAATGCGCCTCTGTTTCTTCACTTTTTTGCTTACCTAACATTTGCTACCGTCATGTACCATAAGGTCCATCTGTGGTTGTAAACCTCATCCAATACGGGTTCTATTCTATCGTGCATTCCAAGCCAAAAAGGGCACTAAATACACGGCATGATCAGTCAAAAACATTGCAGTCTTTCGAGGTGCTGGTGTCTATACGATCGCAAACATCGCCGTATTACAGAGAAATAAATTTCGTGTACGTCTACAGGTTAATATTTTATTACAACATTCCAGTATTACTGAGGAAATAAGGTGGCCTTCTGTTTTCTTTTATATCCATTATAATATTAAATAAAAATAATTTCTGAGTCATTATCACGTAGTATACAGGCCTACAGTATGTTAACCCATACAAAGCTGCAGTATGGTCAACCGAATCACAAGAAGCCAAAGAACGCATTTTATTCATGTCCAGCTAAGTAACGACAGAGACTGAATCAAGTGTCAACAAATGACCTGTTTACAACAATAGTTATTTTAAATCGCAAATACTGCATTATTGCACAATCTAATATAAAGTTAGCACCAAAAAAAATCAAATCCTTGTAGTGCCATTATTTACGGAAAGTGAAAGTTCCAAATTCACCTCAAACGCTGATAAACGCAGTTGAATTCGAACAAAACTATCCGTAAACTCCTGCACTACCATTCTTTTAACAACAGCTATAATAAAGGGTTTAATGGGGCACTCACCGATCGCGGAGATTGTAGACTCCCCCGTTTCCAGGATCCAGTTCTAGATATTCAGACAAAACCTCCGCCCCCTTATACACATTGATGATCCAGAACTGGGCAGTGTAAGTGACGGGATTCGAATCCGGAATAGTGGTGATTGCCAGTCCATGAAACACGATTTCAGCTCTTCTAGCACGTTCCTCTATGCTCACTTGTTTCCATCCGTCCAACAGCTGAATACAACCAAGACATGTTCCAAGAATTACCAAGAATATAAAAATTCTAACCTCCATTTTCTCCGACACGTCAACCCTCACTACTTTTATAAAGTCCGAGGTTTTACAGTACAAAATAAAACCGTCGATGTAACAAAATATTTAAATGTAACAAATTATTAATTCAGCAAAAGAACCTTCGCGTAGTATGACACATTGTGTAAGAGAGATCGCAATTTCCTTCACAAGTCTAAACAAGCAGGCGCCAAAACTCCGTTACAAGCACTACTACAGCAAGCTTGCGGACCTAATCCGACAGTATCAACGACAGCCGACAGACTGTGCTGCCATCCAGTCCGTGGAGCTATGAGACGATATGAAGGGGAAGGATAGAACACAACAGCTAGTACCCTCTCTGCGCATGTACAGACGGTTTTGTCTGAAAGGGATAAGAAATTTCATTCCAGTTAAATAAAAGTACACAACACATATATATAAGTCCGGTAAATAACCACGCATGAAATTCAATTTAAAGATTGTTTCTGTTAGGTAATCAAATTGTGTCTGTACGTAGGATTAAAGAAAATGAAATGAAGGCAAAGCAGTTAAGAATAACGTAACACAAGGGAAGGTGTGTTCGTTACATGCAGAGGGTTCAGAATATTTCGGCCTAATAGAAATAAAGTAAGAGGAAAACATTAAACCGTCACAATTTTTACGCTCCTTTATAAAATGTTCATGGTTTTTAGGTGCGTTCGCAAAATTGCGAAAATCGACTATTAGCTTGAAGTCGTTTCAGTCCGTCCGCATGGAACAACTTGGCTCCCACTGGACGTATTTTCATGAAATTTGATATTTAATGATTTCTCAAAAATCTGTCTAGAGAATTCAAGTTTCATTAAAATCTGACAAGAATAACGGGCACTTTACATGAAGACCTGTGTACATTTATGATAATATATCGCTAAATTCTTCTTAGAATGAGAAATGTTTCAGACAAAAGTTGTATTGAAAATCAAAACACACATTTTATTTTCAATAACTTCTCCCCGAAAATCGTACCGTTTATGAGATAATGTGGAAAAAACATGGTAGAGCCAGACAGGCCACAGATGACAATATAATACGGCGCATGCGCTTTGCATGCTGGATAACTAAGGCTACAGACACACACTCAGATGTAATATTTATTGCTTCGCCACTGCAAAAATGGTTACGCGAACGCGCCTCAATATTACGTTTATACGTACATTGCCTGTGTTGTGTTTGTCGTCCAGGTTCATGTTCGGAAATTACACTTGGTCTGTTCCGACCTCCACTGAAACAAAGAATCTTCCAGATATTTGATAGAATTTCTTGGACGTGGCAGGCCCACCCTCCCACCTAGTGGCTTGTACCCACTCAGGACAAATCAAAGTGTTAACACAACACACATTACACTATACGACAAATTTCATTAACCTTTTAAAGCCTAGCGGTAACTTTACACACCACCAGGTTTAACATTAAAAAATTCTACGTGGTGCCCACATTGCGTTTATGTGTTTTGTACGGACCTCAAAACAAACAGCAACTTTTGCCTTATAAAACATTAAGAGATTGGTTTTTATAACCGAAGTGGAGAGTGTTTACAGCGCGGTAGGCACTGAGTCCTTATATAAAACAGATACGCTTCGTCTATAAAAGTTTAAGGTGTGTAATCTGATTAGAAGAGCATGTAGACTACCTTTTGTCTACGTGGTGTGACATGCGTAGTGTGACTGAATTATTTTACGTCCGCACTCATGTTGCTGACTTTCTGAGGATTTTTTTATTGCCAGTAAATTTTGATAAATAGGCCTACTTTATTAACGTTTATCACACAATACCATAGTACGAGGTGATATCCACAGAATTTCTGTAAAGTTTTGAGGAATTCTAAAAGTTTTAGATGTCTGTGCCATGTTCACATTCATTGAGGGACTCAGATGTAAGTAATAGTGAGAATTTTATAAGAAAATAACAGTCGCTGAATAACTTTGTCACCCAGCGTGTGCCCAAACAGTTTCTGAATTGTCTTGATGTGCACGAAGAACAGAAAATTGAAAAGGTAAAGGTAAAATTGTCCCTCTGCATGCCATGAAGACATGGGAAAGTGGAGGTATGGGTCCACTCATTGTTTACCTCGTCACTACATAGAAGTATGTGGTCAGATTCACTGCTGGCCACCTTATCTCCGGGAAAGATCTATGGTACCCACTGAATGGGCCCACAGACTGTCTTTAAGTTTTGGAGAAGAGCTAAGTCCCTTTAATCTGCGGCAATCGAAAACAGATTCTTTGACTGCCCATCCAGTAGTCTACTCGCTAAACCTTTTCTTCGGCCTCAGTCCGCACCTCAAAGAGAATGCAGTCATGCTCAACTGTCTCTTTGGCCTCATCCTGTGCCTCAAAGAGAAAACAGTAATATTCAATTTTTTTGGCCTCACCCCGCGCCTCACATAGAACACAGTAACACTCAGTTTTTTTCTTTGGCCTCAGCCCGCACCTCACAGAGAAAGCAGTCATGCTCAACAGTTTCTTCGGCCTCAGCCCGCACCCCCACAGAGAAGAGTGTGTGTTAATTATGTAGACACATCACATCGAGATATAAATGTACGTAATTCATGTCAGCAGTCTACGGTTTTTGTCTTATTTTAGCCAAAATACGTAAGTGTCGACTAATTTTAGTAAACCCCCAAAAATATGAAATTTCACGACTACTCTGTGCTGTAAGAATTGCGCTGTTACATACGGACAAACGGACAAACACGACGAGTCATTTTCTGCATTTGTCTTATGAGAGAGCGTGCGAGGTCTCTTTTTATATCAACTTTTAGCTATGTTTGTTCTTTTAACTACTTTATTTTCTCAGAAATCCGGTTCGGTCATTCGGAATTCTCGTTTTGAAACTAACACATTTCGCATTCGCTTTTTCCGGACAAGCTCCCTTACCTTCATTTTCCACATGGCCTCTCAACTGATTAATTAACTTACTCCTACCCCGACTTTCAAAACATTTTAACTATCTAAATAAGCAGAAGGTAACTAGAATTGTCTCAAACTTTAAATACCATAAAATTATGAATGCGCACGTTTTAAACGCTCACGAGAAGAAATACAAGAATAATCACCGTGCACACGCATTAAATACTAAATTTAATTCTAATTAAAACAAGAGTCCGACTCATATCTCTGCTTCTTAATGGCTTTCCAAATTTTTAAAAGTATTAACTAACTAACTAACTAACTCCATGGAGCAGAGGCCTTCTTGAGAAGCTAACAGTTTCTCAGCTAGTCAAGAAATTCTCCGCATTATATGGAACCCGGAGGTTCATTACCGCATTTACAAGAGCCCGCCACCTGTCCCTATCCTGAACCAGCTCATTCCAGTCCATGCCCCATCCCACGTCTTGAAGATCCATTTTAATATTACTCTCTCATGTACTCCTAGGTCTTCCAAGTGATCTCTTTCCCTCAGGTCTCCCTACCAAAACCCTGTGTGCACTTCTCCTGTCTCCCATGCGTGCTACATGGCCCTTCCATCCCATTCTTCTCGATTTCATTATCCGAATAATATTCGGTGATGAGTACAGGTCATTAAGTTCCTCGTTATGTAGTCTTCTCCACTCCCCTGTCGTCTCGTCCCTCTTAAGCCCAAATATCCTCCTCAGCACCCTATTCTCGAACACCCTCAGTCTTTTTTCCTCCCTCAGTGTGAGAGACCAAGTTTCACACTCATACAGAACAACAGGTAAAACTACAGTTCTGTACACCCTAATCTTTGTGTTTATGGATAGCAACCTGGAAGACAAAAAATTTTGCACTGAATGATAGCAAGCATTCCCCGACTTCAATTTGTTCTTAATTTCTTCATGTTTAAAAGTATTAATCATAATAAAAATATAAGGACGTTCGGAACAAAAAAATCTGCATAAATGTACTTGCATCACATCTATCTGGTGTATATTAATGAAATATCATGAATCGACCAATCAGAATTATCTAATGATCAAGAACCTTTTAGGTCTGCCTTAAAGAGATTTTTGTATACAAATTTAATTTATTCAATGGAAGAATATTTTAATTGCAAATGTAATTTATACTCTTAATTGAATAATGCATATAGTATTTTACACTTTTTTAATCTCTTTAATCATTTATATTCACATGTTTTTATGTTTCACTAAGCATTATAATCATGACATTCATGAATATGTTATATGACAAATTCTGTATTACCACAGTTGTTTAAAGACAAGATTGACGGTAAACACATCCAGTGGAATGTAATTCTCATGGTATTTATGGTGGACTAATAAATGAATGAATAAATGAATGAATTAGTTGATTTTTTCCTATTAGTGACTCTCATTTAACTACCTTCACTAAGTACGTCTAAGTGATGACTGAATGACGAACTGCAAAAGTCATGGAAGAAAGCAACTGTGTTCTGTTGAAGATGCCATACCATCCTGTGCCTGGAGTGACTAAGAAAAACCATAAAATCCTCAGGCATGATACCTCCATCTGCCGACTGTCTTCTGAAACCTCGACCTCCCATACACTATGCACAAAAAGCAGTGTGTGTGTGTGTGTGTGTGTGTGTGTGTGTGTGTGTGTGTGTGTGTGTGTGTGTGTGTGTGTGTGTGTGTGTGTGTGTGTGTGTGTGTGTGTGTGTGTGTGTGTGTGTGT